>PVKH010008916.1:0-19158 GCA_004027955.1 Chaetophractus vellerosus | reverse complement strand
TGCCCCACTTGCGGGCGGCTTCTGCTTCCATTCACAGCCGGCTCCACTTCAGTTCGTGGGTGACTGGCTGCGCTCTGTTCGCGGGCGACCTGCCCTGTCCGTGGCGGCTTTGCCCTATCTGTGGCAGCTTTTTGCCCTGCCCACGGCGGCTCTGCCCGCCCATGGCGGCTTGCCCTTCTCAAGGCGGTCTGCCCGCTAGGAGAGGTCCCCAGGAACCGAACCCGGGGTCTTCCATGTGGTATACCGGCGCCCTATCCACGGGGCTATACAGCTGGCCCTACAATCAATTTTGAACTCACTTTAAAATAGACTCAACCGTTTATTCTTTTGATTGAGTTATACCTGCCCTAGCTTGCCAACCACCTGACAGTTAAATGGGTTAGGAGAAAGCCTTCAGTAAGACTTCATTAAGATCACTCAGGCTTAAAGTGTGCTGGTAACTTTGACTACTTCACAAAAACAGTCATTATGAAAAATAAGCACTACTCCTTTCGGTATTATGCTTACAGAATAATAATCAGTCCCATGTATTGAACGTTAACCAGGTGCCAGGCACAGTTTGCTGGAAAAACTGTAGTAAGAATTGTTAGAAGGACTTTAAATACCTGCGAACATGGCAGTAGTAGCAGGAATGCAGAAGAACTCTGCGGATAGGTGAATGGATACGTAGGGGCTCTGAATTTATTCTCTGCATTTTTTTATTAGATAAGTTGTGTGTTTACAGAACAACCATGCGTAAAATCCAGGGTTTCCATATACCACCCCATTTTGAACATCTTGCATTGGTGTGGCACATTTTTTACAATTGATGAAAGCACATTTTTATGATTATACTAGCTATAGTCCCTGGTTTAACTTAGGATTCACTGTGTTTGGCAGTTCCACAGATTATTTTTTTTAATTTTTATTCTATTACCATCTGTACAACCTAACATTTGACCTTTTAACCACATTCAGATTATATTTAGGCTGCTAATTATGTTCACAAGATTGTGCTACTATCACCACTATCCATTACTAAAACATATCCCATCAGTCCAAATAGGAAGTTATAATATATGTACATGTAATATATGTGAAAACTATAATTTAAGGATGGTAGGGGAAGTGGGTATATAGATCTATATGTTTGTTATTTTTTACATTTTTTGTGTGAAATGCTGTAAGTAGACAGAAAAGTTAAAGATATATATTGTAATCAATACAGGATTAAATATACTGTAAAGAGGTATAGCTAAAAATCCAATAATAAATTAAAGTGGAATTCTAAAAATATTCAGTAGAACCCAAAAAAGATAGCAAAAGAGGAGTGTAGAAACAACAACAAAACAGAGAGAACAAATAAAGTATTATATCATATCAATAATTACATTAAATGTTAATGTCCTAAGCACTCAAAGGGCAGAGACTGTCAGAATGGATAATAAAGCAAGATCATACTACGTGTATCTTCAGGAGATGCCCTTTATATGTAAAGACCCATATTGGTTGAAAGTAAATCGATGGGGAAACTGTAACATGCAAGCAGTAAGCAAAAGAAATCTGGAGTGGCCAAATTAATAGCAGATAAAGTAGATCCCAAAACAAAGAACTGATCAGAGATAGGGAGAACATTTCTAAACATAAAAGGGCCAGATCATCAGGAATACCATAAATGTATATGCACTTAATTAAGGAGCTTTAACTGAATGAAGCAAAACTGACAGAATTAAAGGAAGAAATATATAAATCCATAATCAATAAAGACAAAAGAGCTGAGAAACACTCTCAATTATCTTTTTTTTTATTTTTGGCTTTTATAAAGGGTGTTTATTCATGGTAAAAGTTTACAGTTCCAAAGCCATGAAAAGTCCAAACCAAGGCACCATCAGAGATGCTTTCTTGCCAAAGACAGCTACTGCCGATCCTGGCATGCTGCCATGTGGTGAAGCAAGATGGCGGCTGATCTCTGCTGAGGTTTCAGTCTTGCCCTCCGGACTCACCCTTTCCTCTTGAGCTGCTCCGTGGACCCAGCCTCTGGGGCGCCTCGTGCTTAAGAGATCCTCTCTCTTCCATGGCAGAAAGAAACATGGCGGCTTCCTTTTCCTATGTCTGTCCATTTATATCAGACCCAGCAAGGGGGGCGGAGACTCAACCTTAGTCATGCCTCACCGATGTAGTCCAATCCAAAATCCTAAAGTGATCTTAACAAGTAATCTAATCAAAAGCCCCTCAACTGAATGTAATGCAAAGGATATCACACCCAGAGGAAGAGATTAGTTTACAAGCATAATCTTTCTCTTTTAGAAATTCATAAAGTAATCTCAAACTGCCACATATGGTATCTTAAACTTACCTGCAGGGCTGTCAGGAGGATTGGAAATAATATACAAAATGCAACAACACAGACGAATCTTAGAAATCTAATACTGAATTGAAACAGCAAAGTGGCTTACACTATGCTTGCTTTGATAATCATTTTTATAAAGCTCAAAATGCAAACCAAACTATGTATTGTTTGGTTTTCCATGCACCTGTGATAAAACTCTATTGATCAGAGAGACACAGGACTCACTTCTCTCCCAAAAAAAGAGCTACAGTTCAGGCAGGAACAGCCTGGAAAAAAGTGTTCTAGGGTTTAGGACACCCGGGAAAGGCTGGACACCAACCAGAAGAGAGAGGGACACAGGAAAAGAATCTCAAAAAACCATGAGTAAAATTTCAATTGCAGCTACCGGTGACCTTCCCCCACCCTATGAGAAGACAATTTTGAATTCTCCAGCCTCAGAGCAAACCATCACATACAAGGGACACACAGTAAGACTTAGTGCAGATTTCTCATTAGAAACCATGGAGGCGAGAAGACAGTGGTATGATATAATTAGGATACTGAAAGAGAAAAATTGCCAGCTGTGAATTCTGTATCTGGCAAACTCATCCATCAAATATGTTGGTGAGTTTAAAATAATCTCAAATAAACAGAAACTGAAAGAATTCGTAAAAAAGAATCCACCTTTGCAGGAAGTATTAAAGAGAGACTTATAGCCTGAAAAAAAAAAAAAAGACAGGAGAGAGAGGCTTGGAGGAGACTGTAGAAGGCAAGATTAGCAGGAAGGATAACCAAAAGAATGAAAAGACAGATGAAAATAAGATATGATATTTGAAAACCAAAGAATAATATGATGGAAGATAATGCATTTACAGTAGTATCATTGAATATGAATGGATTAACTCCCCAATCAAAAGATATAGGCTGACAGAATGGATTAAAAAACATGAGCCATCCATATGCTGCTTATGGGATACTCCCAAGACGCAGGGATTCAAACCAGCTGAAAGTGAAAGGTTGAAAAAAGATACTCCACGCAAAAAGTAACCAAAAAAGAGCTGGGGTAGCTATACTAAAATGGACAAAACAGACTTTAAATGCAAAAAAAGTTAAAAGAGATGCAGAAGGCCATTATATATTAATAAAAGGGACAATCCATCAGAAAGAAATAGCAGCCATAAATATCTATGCACCTGACCAGGGTACCCCAAAATACAAGAGGTGAGCACATACCTGGCATCATTAGATAGAACAACTAGACAGAAAATCAGCATCAGAGAACTTGAACAATATGATAAACAAGCTAGACCTAAAAGACATACAGAACATTGCATCCCAAATCAGCAGGTAATACATTCTTCTCAAGTACTCATGGATTTTTCTCCAGGATAGACTACATGTTGGGTCCAAGGCAGGTCAAAATAAATATAAAAAGATTGAGGAAGCAGATATGGCTCAAGCCATTGAGCACCTGCTGCCAACATGGGAGGTCCCAGGTTCAGTTCCTGATGCCTCCTGAAAAAAAAACAAAAACAAACAACAAGCAAAACAAGCGGAAAAAAAAAAAAAAAACAACTCAGGGAAGTCAATGTGGCTCAGTGGTTGAGCACCAGCTTCCCACATATGAGGTCCCAGGTTCAATCCCCGGGCCCCAGTACCTCAAAAAAAAAAAAAATGATTGAAATTAAACAAAGCACCTCCTCAGATCATAATGGAATGAAACTGGAAATCAATAATAAATAAGAAAGGGGAAATTTTGCAAATGTGTGGAGATTAAACAACACACTCCTAGACAATCGGTAGGTCAAAAAAGAAAGTATGGGAGTGGATGTGGTTCAAGCAGTTGAGCACCTGCTTCCCACATGGGCGATCCTGGGTTCAGTTCCCGGTGCCTCCTAAAAACAAAGGAAACAAACAATAAGTAAACAAATGAAAAAAAATTTCAGGGGAGCCAAGGTGGCTCAATGGTTGAGCAACAGCTTCCCACATGCAAGATCTTGGGTTCAATCCCTAGCCCCGGATACCTGAGATGCCACCATGAGAAATTTGGTGTCTGTCCATTGTGGATTAATGCCTATGCAGTTATACAATGCTATATAAAAGACTTGTGTCATACATTTTTAAAGCATAAAGCATATTTTTAAAAAGTGTGTTGGATTCTTAAAATGTGTTAGGGGAGCAGATGTAGCTCAAGTGGTTGAGCACCTGCCTACCATATACAAGGTCCTGGGTTCGATCCCCAGTACCTCCTCAAAACAAAAACAAACAAATGAAAACACAAACTCTCATTGGGTAGTGGATGTAACTCAGTGGTTGAGTGCCTACTTCCCATGTATAAGGTCTTGGGTTCAATCTCCCGTACTTCCATGGAAATTGAGGCTTGATGTCACCTAGAGTTTCCGCACCAGGCCCCGGAGTTGACTGCAAAAAAAAAAAAAAAAGCCAATCATCTTGATCTAATTGACATTTATAAAACACTACATTTAAGAAATGCATAATACACATTCTTTTCAAGGACTTATTGCATGCTCACCAAGATAGGTCATAGATTGGGTCAAAATCAAGTTTCAATAAATTTAAAAGAATTGAAATCATACAGAGTATGCTCTCTTACCAGAATGGGAAAAAAAATAGTAACTATATATATTTTAAGCCTTCATTCCCAATTCCCTATCCCACCCCATCCCCTGTGTTTTAGTTTGTCAAAGCGGTGTTGATGCAAATTACCAGAAATGTGTTGGCTTTTAAAAAGGGTATTTGGGGTCAAAGCTTACAGTTCCAAGGCTGTGAAAAATCAACCCAAGTCACCATAACTCATCAAAGTCAGCTGACACATGTTGAAGCAAAATGATGGGTGATCCCTGCCTGGTCTCTGCCTTCCCCTCGGGGCTTCCTCTCTCAGTCTCACCCACTCCACTTTCTTCCCATTTCAGCTGCAAGCTTTCAGGCATAAGGCTCATCTCTCCTGAACTTTTCCTTTCTGGCACATGGCAGAGCTCATTTTCCTGTGTCTGTCCCCATGAGTTCCTTTATATCAGACCCAGCAAGGGGGCGAGGACTCAACCCGAGTCACACCTCACTGACATAGTCCAATCAAAAGCCCTAAATTGATCTAGCAATTAATCTAATCAAAGGCCACTAAACTGAGTTTAAAGCAATCAAAGAGTATCACACCCAGTGGAATAGATTAGTTTACAAACATAATCTTTCTCTTTGGGGGATTCATAAAATAATTTCAAACTGCCATACACTGGTAAACTATATTCAAGATTCTGACTCCATGAGATTGCTGATTCTAATTATTACATTTCAATGAGATCGTATAACATTTGACCTTTTGTGTCTGGCTTATTTCACTTAACATGATATCTTCAAGGTTCATCCATGCTGCTGCATATGTCAGAACTTCAATGATTTTTTAGGACTGAATAATATTCCATGTATGGATATATTACATTTGTTTATCCATTCATGAGTTGGATACTTAGGTTGCTTCCATCTTTTGGCAATTATGAATAATGCTGCTATGAACATCAGTGTGAAAATATCTGTTTGAGTCCCTACTTTCAATTCTTTTGGGGATATGCATAGAAGTGGGATTGCTGGGGAACTTTCTGAGGAACCTCAAAACTATCTTCCACAGTGTCTACACCATTTTATATTCCCACAAACAATGAATGAGTGTTCTTATTTCTCCACATCTTCTCCAGCGCTTTTAATTTCTGTTTATTTTTAAAATAGTAGCTATTCTAGAGGGTATGAAATGGTATCTCATTGGGATTTTGATTTACATTTCCCTGATGGCTAATGATGTTGAGCATCTTTTCATGCACTTTTTGGCCATTTGTATATCTTCTTTGGAGAGATGTCTATTCAATTCTTTTGACTATTTTTTAATTGGGGTCTTCATCTTTTTGTTGTTGAGTTGTAGGAGTTCTTTATATATTATAGATATTAAACTCTTACTGGATATGTGATTTCCAAATATTTTCTCCCATTGTGGAGGTTGTCATTTTACCTTCATGAAGTCCTTTGAGGCATAAAAGTTTTTCACTTTGATGAGATCCCATTTATCTAATTTTTCCTTTCTTCCTAGTGGATAAACAAAATGCTTTGGGTGTAAAACCTAAGAATCCATTGCTTAACACAAGGTCCTGAAAATGCTTTCCTGTGTTTTCTTCTAGGAGTTTGATAGTTCTGGCTCTTATATTTAGGTCATTGATCCATTTTGAGTTGATTTTTGTTTATGGTGTGAGGTAGAGATCCTCCGTCATTCTTTTGCAAATGGAGATCCAGTTTTTCCAGCACCATTTGTTGAGGAGATTCTTCTTTCCCAATTGAGGGTTCTTT
Organism: Chaetophractus vellerosus; assembly: GCA_004027955.1. Classification (NCBI taxonomy): domain Eukaryota; kingdom Metazoa; phylum Chordata; class Mammalia; order Cingulata; family Chlamyphoridae; genus Chaetophractus; species Chaetophractus vellerosus. The sequence continues at coordinate 12,500 of PVKH010008916.1, read as the reverse complement.
GCCCCCTTGTCAAAAATCAATTGGTTGGGAAGCAGATGTGGCTCAACTACTTGGGCGCCCACCTACCACATGGGAGTTCCCAGGTTCGGGTCCTGGTGCCTCCTAAAAGAAGATGAGCAGAGCCACCTGCCAATGCAACAGAGCTAAACACCGCCCCTGCTGCAACAAGCTAGACTCCAGCCCCGCCACAACAAGCAGCCAGCACATGCAGCAGCCTGCAGGGATCAGATGTGACTCAGTCCTTTAGGCACTCACCTCTCATGTGGGAAGTTCTGGGTTTGGTTCCCCATGCCCCCTAGAGAAGGCAAGCAAACAAACAATGAGTAGACCGATGAGCGACCATCTGGGGAAAGGGGCGGGGGTGATAAAGAGAGTAAATAAATAAATATATAAATTTTTAAAAAAACAATTGTTTGGCCATATGTTATTCACAATTGCCAGAAGATGGAAACAACTTACTTGAGTATCAACTGATAGATGGATAAACAAAATGTGATATATTCATGATGGAATACTATGTTGCTCTAAGAAGAAGTGAAATTGGAATGCATTTTATAACATGGATGAACCTTGAAGACATTATGCTGGTGAAATAAGCCAGACTCAAAAGAACAAATATTGTATGGTCTCACTAATATGAACTAAATACAAAGAATAAATTCATGGAGTTAAAACCTAGAGTATAGGTTACTGGGAGATAGGATGAGTGCTGAGAAGAGGTACTGGTGCTTAAAGTATGTAGAATTTTTAATTAGCTTCACTGCAAAATTGTGGAAATGGATAGAGTTGATGGAAACACATTATAGTAAGTATAGCAGCATGGCTGCTTTATAAATGTGGTTGTGGCTGAAAGGGTTAGTCTAAGAACGTGAATGTCAATTGAAAGAAAGCTAGAGAATAATCTAGGGACTGAATAACATAATGAACCCAGAGGTGGATGAGAATTGTGGTTAATAGTACAATAAAGAAAGTTCTTCTGTGAACTAGAACAAATGTACATCACTATTATAAGGTGGTAAAATTATAGAGATGCATGGGAAAAATACAATTAATGTAACCTATCGACTATAGTTAATAGCAATATTGTAATATTCTTCCATCAATGTCAAAGAGTACTATGTTAATAATGGGGGTTATGGAAAAAATATATACCAAATGTAAACTATAGACCATAATTAGTTTTAACAGTCTGATGATGTTATCTCATAATCTGTAACAAATGTTCCACAACAATGTAATGTGTTGGTGGAGGGGTGTTATATAGGAACTCTGCACATTTGCATGATTGTTTTGTAAGTTCATATCTTCACTAATAAAAATATATTTTAAAAAAGCAGTTGGCCATAAATGTGAGTGTTGATTTCTGAGCTCTCAGTTTAATTCCATTTGTTCTTAAGCCTGTGCTAGTTCCAGTACCACATTGTATTGGTTACTGTGGTTTTGAGATAAGTTTTAAGATTGGGAAATGTGAGTCCTCCAACGTCATTGTTCTTTTTCAGGATGGCTTTGTCTATTCAAGGTCCCTTAACTTTCCATATAAATTTGATGATTGGCATTTCAATTTCTGCAAAGAAGGTTGTTGGAAGTTTGACTAGGATTGTGTTGAATCTGTAAATTGCTTTAGGTAGAATTCACATCTTAACAATTTTTGGTCTTCTAATCCATGAAAACAGAATATACTTCCATTTGTTTAGGACTTCTTTGATTCCCTTTCACAATGTTTTGAAGTTTTCTGTGCACAAGTCCTTTAAACCCTTGGTTAGGTTTTTTACTTGATATTTGATTCTTTTAGTTGCTATTATAAATGGAATTTTTTCTTGATTTCCTCTTCAGATTATTCATTACTAATGTACAGAAACACTACTGATTTTGCATGTTGACTTGTACCCTACCACTCTGCTGAATTTGTTTATTAGCCTAGTAGCTTTTTTGAGGATTTTTCAGGATTTTCTGTATATAGGATCATAATCTGCAAACAGGGTAAGTTTCAATTCTTCCTTGACAAATTGGATGGAAATCTCTTTTTCTTCCCTAATTGCTCTGGTTAGAATTTCCATAAAATGTTGAATAACAGTGGTGACAGTGAGCATCCTTGTCTTGTTTCCTGATCTTAGTGGGAAAGCTTTTCATCTTTCACTATTAAGTATGATGTTAGCTGTGGGGTTTTCATATATGTCCTTTATCATGTTGAGGAAGTTTCCTTCTATTTCTAGTTTTTATTAAGGAGGGGAGCTGGATTTTGTAAAATGCTTTTTCTGTATCAATTGAGATGATTATATGGGGTTTTTGTCCTACATTCTGTTATAGTCAGTGTATTACTATTCTCTGCATTTTTAAAAGAAGACTGCACCAGTTCACCAACCTCAGACCATTATATCTTATAGTAGCTGTGACTAAGTCTGAAATATTTTTAACTAAAAAATTTTTTTTTGAATAAAGTTAATCTAAATTCTGAGTCCACTTCTTAACAGTTTAGTGACCATTATTAGGGCTGCTTCTGAGGATCATACCAAAGCCAAATTGATTTATAGTGTCCATTTTTAATTTTTAATTTATAAACAAATCAATTTTGTTGATACCTATTAATAAAGCATACAATCCATGCAAAGTTTACAATCAATGGTATTTTTTATAATCACATCGTTGTACATTCATTGCTTCAATCATTATTAGAGATATTCATTATTCCAATAATAATAATAATAAACAAAAACAGAAAAACAAAAAAACCTCCTCACCTCTTGTATTAAGTCAGGGTTCTCTAGGGTAACAGAATCAATAGGAGATATCTTTCAATAGTATGAGACTTTATGAGTCTCTCATGTGACGGTGGGGATGTATAAGTCTAGGTTCCGCAGGCAGGCTGCAAACCAAGGGCTCTGATGAAAGTCCAATGAAGGTCCTTGATGAGTTTCTGGGAGACATTGGCTGTCCAAAGCTGGGAAATTCTCTCTCAATGCTGAAATCACCTTCCCTTTTAAGGCATTCAAGTGGTTGGATAAAGCATCACTCATTGCTCATGGCAATCTCCCTGGTTGATGCAGATGTAATCAGCCAGCTATGCAGTAAACTCACAGATGGCTAAAGCTCATAAAAGTCCTTGTATTATAATTAGCCCAGTGCTTGCTTGACCAAACACAATTACCTGGCCACGGTAGGCTGCCACATTAGCCTAACCATCACACCTCTCAATCTCTCTATGCTTCCCCTGCCATACATGACTGCTATTCTCTTTCCATCTCTCCAGTTTACGTATTTATAGTTTGTAAAAACTGTCTTATATAAGCAATATTACCCATATTCAGATTTCACATGAGGTTTCACTATGTTATATAGTCCCATGTTATTTTTTAGCTTTCCTTCTAGTAATATACATGTCTTTAGACTTTCCCTGTCAATCACTGTCATACGCATATAATAGCATCACTAGTTACAAACACTATGATGTGCTTTCACCATTTCTATTCATTTCCAAAGATTTACAAACAACCTTTTAACCAATTCTGCACAGTTTAGCCATCAGCTTTCCATTCTCTACCCTCATGCTATTTCCTGGTAAAAAATATTCTAATTATTAACTCCATGAATTTACACAATATATTTAGCTCATAATAGCATAATCATACATTATTTGTCCTTTTGTGTCTGGCTTGCTTCACTCAATATAATGTCCTCCAGGTTCATTCATGTGGTCATGTGCTTTATGACTTCATTTTTTTCTTAGAGCTGCATAATATTCTATCATGTGTATATACCACAATTTGTTTATCCATTCATCAGTTGATGGACACCTGGGTTGTTTCCATCTTTTGGCAATCGTGAATAACACTGCTATGAACATCAATGTACAGATGTCTGTTCGTGTCACTGCTCTCAGTTCTTCTGGGTATATACCTAGTAGTGGTATGGCTGGGTCACAAGACAAGTCTATATTCAACTTTCATAGAAACTGCCAAACAGTCCTCCACAGTGGCTGTACCATTCTACATTCCACCAACAATGTGTAAGTGTTCCTATCTCTCCACATCCTCTCCACATTGACAGTTTTCTGACTTTTTAATAGTGGCCATTCTAATAGGTGTGAAATGATATCCCGTTGTAGTTTTGACTTGCATTCCCCTAATCGCTAGTGATGTTGAACATTTTTTCTTGTTTTTCATCATTTGTATTTCTTCTTTGGACAAATGTCTATTCAAGTTTTTTGCCCATTTTTAAATTGGGTAGGTTGTCCTTATAATGTTAAGTTGTAGTATTTCTATACATATCATGGATATTAAACCCTTATCAGATATGTGCTTGCCAAATATTTTCAGCTGCCTTTTCATCCTTTTGACAAAATCATGTGAGATATAAAAGGGTTGAATTTAGAGGAGGTCCCATTTATCTATTTTTTACTTTTGTTGCTAGTGCTTTGGGTATAAAATTTAAGAAACTATTGCCTACTGCAAGATCTTGAAGATGTTTTCCTACATTTTCTTCTAGGAGTTTAACATTTAGGTCCTTGATCCATTTTGAATTAATTTTTGTATAGGGTTGACATAGGAGTCCTCTTCTGTCTTTTGGATATGAATATCCAGTTCTCCCAGTGATGGATGTGGGATGACCGAATACCTGAAAGTAAATTGTTTCTCTCCCTGTTGCTAGGATACAAAGGAAAGAATTATATGCAAATTAGAAGGTAATGAGATGCAACCCTGTCTTGGTGCCAAATTCCATTTCTCATGATCAAGAATATCCTGTTGAAGCCATGAAGTATGGAAACCAGCTTTAACCGGTTGGCCGGACCTGCACAGAAGAAGCCCCTTGCTGTCCTCACTTCAATTTGTTTAATTAAGATAGTAAAATTCCCACTCAAGGGTGGAGTTATCCACCTCTTTTTTGATCATGCAATGTATGTGCAAGCATGATTTCCTGAACATACTAATCATATAATTATGTAACTAGCTATATGTGTTCATCCATATGCATAAAAGCTAATGCGTAATCAAAGCAAATGCTAAGTAGTAACTTAGGTATTTAACCAAGAGTAAAACGCAGCATGGGTAGTCGGGTCTGAGTTGCTTTAGACCAACCTTGGCTCCTGTCTGCAGACATAGTAAATGTAAGTGCTGCCTAAGTCTCATGTTAAAGTTTTTTCTCTATATCTCTGGTTATCCCCAAAGGCCCAGTTTTGGGGCCTATTACAGTTTGATGTAATTATGAATTCCAAAAATCCTTGTTGGATCATGCTTGTAAACTGATCTGTTCACCTGAGCATGACTGGGTTATGATTGGGGCGTTGGCCGGGTCTCATCAGTAGGGCGTTGGGCCCCACCCCTTGGTGGGTGTGGTCTCAAGTATAAAAGGCAAGGCAAAAGGCAGAAGGAGCAGATTTGAGAAGCAGGTTTTGAGAAGCAGTTCTGATGTTGGAGAGAATGCCCCAGGAGTAGAAAAGTGAGCCGTTCGCCTGATAGTCTACAGCTGACCTTGTGGAGGAAACAGAGGAACTAAGCCTGGAGAGAAATGCAGCCCAAGGAAACCAAGAAGCCTGAACCCTGGCAAATGTCAGCAGCTGTCTTGCTCCAACACGTGGACTTTGGTGAGGGAAGAAACTTATGCTGTGTGGCCTGGTAACTGTAAGCTTCTACCCCAAATAAATACCCTATTGCTGAGGACCAGCCTTGGCATTCAGTGGGACTACCGAAAGGTGATCGGCATCGGCGAAAAAGACAAACACACACACAGATAGACACACAAGGTTGCTAGCCCAAGCTTCTTCTTCTTTATTCTACATTCTTCATTCTATATCTTTTATTCTTATTCTTATTCTTATTCTCTCTTATTCCTATTCCTATTCTTATTCTTATTCTATATTCTTATTCTATCTTATTCCTATTCTATTTTATTCTTATTCTACATTCTTATTCTATCTTATTCTTATTCTATCTCTTATTCTATCTTATTCTTATTCTATATTCTTATTCTATATTCTTATTCTTAATCTATATCTTGTTCTATTCTTATTCTTATTCCTATTCTTATTCTTATTCTATCTTATTCTTATTATATATTCTTATTCTATCTTATTCCTATTCTATCTTATTCTTATTTTTTTTTAAGATTTATTTATTTTATTACATATCTCCCCTCCCCCCCGCTGCGGCGACGCACTGAGACTGGTCACTGCGCAGGCGCGGCTTTCCCCGCTTGTGGGCGGCTTCTGCTTCCATTCACGGCCAGCTTTCAGCTTGCGGGTGGCTGACTGCGCTCCATTCGCGGGCGACCTGCCCTGTCCGTGGCAGCTTTTTGCCCTGCCCATGGCGGCTCTGGCCCGCCCATGGCGGCTTGCCATTCTCAAGGCGGTCTGCCCGCTAGGAGAGGTCCCCGGGAACCGAACCCGGGGCCTCCCGTGTGGTATGCCGGCGCCCTATCCACTGGGCTATCCAGCCGGCCCATTCTTATTCTATATTCTTATTCTATCTTATTCTTATTCTATCTTATTCTTATTATATATTCTTATTCTATATTCTTATTATTATTCTATATCTTATTCTTATTCTATTTCTTATTCTTATTTTATCTTATTCTTATTCTATATCACTTCTTCTTCTATTTCCCTTGCCACGTCTCAATTTTTATTTTCATACCTTTCCTCTGATCTCATTGTTTTCCTCTGACCTATTTTTTGCTATGCATGTTTTTCTAAGTTCCCCTTACCCCAAGGTGCACCATTGTTTTTTATAATTGAGGATATGAGTTACACTATGTTCACAGTGCACCTGTATCATTTTCTCTGGGTTAGCAGAACATTAACCAGTTATTCCCCATTTATGCATCATGGTTTACAATCACAGTCCTTTTTACATTTCTATGTTAGTACAAGGTACAGAATTAATAGACAATTGTCCTCTATAATACCCACAGCGCCAATTCATGTCCACAATGTCCATCCCCACTACAAAAGGGTCCTCACATGATGTAAGTTTCAAAAGAGTCCCAATTGTTCTTCTCCACCAATATCTTCTGACATTTTTTTCACCAGGGCCGATTAACTGCAAGGATTTCTTGGCTCTACATAAAAACAAAATTTGTTAAAGCATTTCTTCTCTATTCCTCTTACCAGAGGTCCTTGTTGATCTATATCTATAAAATGCAAGCACAGCACAATGGTGATTTTAGGCCAAGTAATTTTTTTTCTACAAACCCTAACAACTTTCTCAAAAGCAGTTTTGCTGTAACTTGATTATTATTTAGAATATTAGTAAGAAAAGTTCAGAGAAAGACAGAAGTGAGATAAAAAGCACAAACACAGATTTCCTGCTGGGGTTGATAGGGAAACCAACAACTGGGGACTGCTTTGCAGGTCCTCATTGCGGCGTGGTCTTTCTCTAGTGACTTTGCAGCTAGACAGGCGTGCTGGCAGTATGTTGGCTCCCAACACCCTATATAAAGACCAACAAATTATTGGCATATTTGCAAAGGCACCCCTTTGGCTGACTAATACAGGGCCTAACAAACTGGTGACTCCTCTGGGACCAAAATAAAAATAGTAACCAGAGAATGCTTCCAAGGTGGACTGTGGAGGGGGTGGTCCACATGGGGGCATCCCTGACTCCAGTGGCTGCTCAGGATTTTCCTAAGAACTCAGGGGTTACCCAGGGTGGAGTCCCTTTCCAGCTACTGATGGAATCGGCTCACGAGTTTAGGACAGAGAACAGGTCTGTGTCCTTCCCTTGGCAGGTGAGTTTCTTCCTTTATTTATTACTTCTGTTGATTTTTTTTCTTCTGGCTGACCCCAAGTTAGCATTTGGTTTCAGTTTTGCCATTTCTCTTTGGCTTTGGCTAACTGCAAGTTAGCATTTGGTTTACCTTCGCTAAGGTAGTGAAGGTTTGGTTATAGTGGGAGAGGTTACTTGGGTTTGAGTCCCACTCCCTCGCTCCCTTAAAGGGGAAGCCTGCTGCCTTTTGTGCCTTTGTTTTGGCTGTCCTCTTTCTCTCTCTTTCTTTCTGCCACCATGAGGAATGAGGCATCGATGCCTGAGTGCTCACCACTAGGATGCATCCTGAAAAATTGGTCTAAATTTGGGGGATCTGGGTTACAGAAGCATAAATTAATTTTTTTTTTTTTTGGTAATGAAGCTTAACCTAGGTATAGATTAAATGACAGAGAAATTTGGCCAAAAAATGGGTCTTTAAATTTTGCAATTAAACTTGTTTTGTAAACAGGAAGAAAAATGAGCAAAGAGTCCCATATGTTCAAATCTTCTTTGAGTTGTGGAAAGATAAAGAAACTAAAAAGTTGTGAGTTAATGTTATGTGAGTTTCCTTCAGCCCTAAGGATCTTAAAAGCAGTAAAAATCAAAGATGTGAAATGATAGAAAGCTTGGATACAACCATACCAAAGGAGTAGGAATTATTTTTAAAAATTAGTAAACTTTGTTTCTGCTTTTGTATCTTAACTCTTTTGTGTTTGTCTGTTTGTTCAGTGTATATTTTCATACCTCCGCATGGTAATATTAAATTAACAAATAAAAATTCTTAAAAGAACTCTATTCAAATGGCCAAAAAAAGTTAAATAAGCACTGATATTAATATACAAAGCAGAGAGTCTGTTTTATCAAAATAGCTTTTTGTACTTTAATCTCATCATATCCTGAATCTCCAAAACAATTGATGACCTTTTTGGGGCTGTTGGGGGTACTGGAAACCCTTAATCCCTCGTTTAGCTCAAATATGTATGTGTTAATCAGAAAAGGTTGTATATAGGAATGGAGGACCCCCAGCAAGCTGCTTTTTAAAAAGTAAAAAGAGTAATAGTACAGACTCAAGCAGTAAAGGGGGGTGAAACCTAACTTACCCTGTGAACTGGATGTAGCCAGCACCAACATTAACTTTGGATGGGGTTTGTGACAAAGGCAACATTCTAAGCAAATATCCCTTGGGATTTGGTCCCAGTTGTAGAAGGGGGCCAAATTATGAGTTTGCCCCTTGAAAAAGCAACTGTGTACAAAATACCGCACCCTGTTGCAAGTAGAGGGCTTAACCCAATAGTGTCCAATCACTCTGAAAACTACCATCCCTATCCAGGGGTGAATTGCAAACACTAGAAACAAGACAGGAACAATGGACTGTCATGGGCTGCCCTCTGTGGAGGAGAGATCTGTGGAAAGACATCTGAGATACCTGCCGGTGATGAAAGGTAACTATCATATCCCTACCCACTCCTCTAACACCCCTCTCAGGAATGCTGAGGCAGATACCCTCATGAAGATCTGAAACCATGCCATTGAAACCTGAGAAGTAGCAGAGTACCACCACAGGGAAAAGCAGACATCATGGCTACAAGACACTGTGGCAGCAGTTCCAGCTACCTGTTACTCATCAGCAGCTCATGGACATCACCATGGGTGTCCATCATGCTCATTCCAACAAATGCAACAATTACCTCACTGGATGGAACATATTGGCCAAGCACAGACTCCAGTAGCACGATGGCAAGTAGATTACATCGATCCCCTCCTGCTCTCGGAAGGGGCAAGTTATGCTTTAACTGCCACAGACACTGCCACAGAACTCTTGCAACCAGCAAGTTACTATTCGCTACCAAAAAAAGTAAGTGCCCTGTACAGGGTGCCAGCCCAAATTAACAGTAACCAAGAAACCCCACTTATGTCACTTAATGCAGTCTTGGGCTATGAATCAGAATATTGTTTAAACTTTCTATCTGCCTTATAACCCCACTGGTGCAGTTCATGTAGAAAGGATGAATAGCCTTTGAAAGGAGCAAATAAAAAGTGATAAGGGATCTTTACAACAATGAACTAAGAAACTGTCTCCAACCTTAACCTGTTTAAATTCAGCACCTCAGGTTACAGCCCTGCTCCATTGAAATGCTAATACAAGATGATGGAAACATTTAGAATATGAATTAAAGGACCAGGATCCCTACAACCCAAAAGGGGAAGTAATGCTAATCTGTTGTTGCCTATACTGCAAACCATAAAATTCGGAAAATGAGGTCACTTGGCCATGGTGCTGGCCTATGCAGCATTGCTGGTTAGGAATCTTACACCTGTGGAAAATAGGAGCTACCCAAAACATTATTATAAATCCAGAAGAAAATTTAAGTATCTGTTAGTATTTATAAACACCTTTTCAGGATGAGTGGAAGCTTTTCCCTACTGCGCAAAACAGCATTCCATGGTAACTAAGTTCCTCCTCCAGGAAATCATCCTGAGGTTTCAACTGCCCCTAACAATTCAGTCAGATAACGAACCTGCCTTTATTTCAGCTGTGGTGCAAGGTGTCAACCAATGTCTCAGAATTAAGTGGAAATTGCATGCAGCCTGGAGACCTGAGTTGTCAGAAAGGTGGAAAGGATGAACTGTTCTTTAAAGAAAACCTTAAGGGGCCGGCTGTATAACCCAGTTGGTAGGATGCCGGTTTACCACATGGGGGGCCCCAGGTTCGGTCCCTGGGCCTCCTCGAATGGGCGGACCGCCTCAAGAAAGCAAGCCAACGTGGATGGGGCATAATGCCATGGACAAAGGCAAGCCCCCACAGGTGGGCAAAAAGGCAAGCCCCCGCGGGTAAAGGCAAGCCCCGCGAGCAAGGGCGAGCCCCAAGAGCAGGTGGGCCGCCGCACCGGTGAGCTGACTCGGCAGGTTGCCCCAGCAGGGGAAGACAAGCAGACACAGAGGAATGCAGAGGAAAATGAACACAGCAAGAACAAGCAAAAAGGGGGGGATGTATAATAAATTTTAAAAAAAAAGAAAACCTTAAATAAAATTTGTCAAGAAACATAGTAAAAATGGACAGAAACACTTAACCTAGCTCTTCTTTGGGTCTGGGTAGCCCCAGAAGAGGACTTGAGTTACATCATTTCAAGCTTATGTACAAGGCCCTTTCTAAGCAACCTGAGGGAAAAACTCAACTCCCCAACAACCTTAGAGGGAGACCTCTATAAGTGGGCCTTGCAATTAGGAGAGCTCCTCGCCACCATGCTTGCACGTGCAAAATATGCACCTAAAATACCCAACTGACCAGTCTCTCCACCCCTTCTCAGTTGGGAATCAAGTTCTTTGAAAAGTTTGGAAAAACAAACACCCTGAAGATCAGCTTAAACCTAAATGGGAGGGACCTTACACAGTACTATTAACCTCTCATCCTTCTCTTAAATTATAGAGAATCAAGTCCTTAAATTACAAAGAATCAAGACCCAGCATCCATCATACCAGAGCAAAACCTTACTACTTATCAGATCTGGCAGATAAAGGAGGTCCTAAGCCAAAAACCACACATGAGCATAAAGTGAAATATGAAGTGCAGCTGGTTGGGCACCTGCATTTCCTATTCAAAAAGAAAAAAACAACAACAAAAACTCCACCAGGTACTAATTCTGCTCTTTCTCTTACAAGATCTACCATTAACTAGACTTGTGGGAAGATACAGTTCATTCCTCACACCTGTTTTATAAATCATCCAAAACCTTCACAATAGCACCAAGTGTTAGTACTGCATAAATTTGCATAATCAATATCAAGTAATGCCTGGACCAGCTGTACTGTAGAATGCTTGAATCAATCTATACCTTGGAAGAAGTGGCCAGGGGAGCCTACTTAAACAAAATTCAACAGACTTTTGTAAAAGCAGACCCCAAATCATGTAACACCACAAATGATCAAAGAAAGCGATCCAATTAATCCCTTTGTTTACCTTTTTAGGGATCACAGCATTCTCCAGGACTGCAGCTGCATCCTTACACTTAGCCACCAATGTCTCCAAAGAAAGGAGATCATTAAGCCTCATAACATGGGTAAAAAGTTTCTCCTTCTGGAACCCATCCAGTTTCACCAAGTGGCTGCTCCCCTTCATTAATTATTATCTTAATTCTTTTGGCAGTTGCACCTGTACTTATATCGTCCATGCAATGCTTTATTCAAAAGCAATTGCAAACTCAGACTGACTTTTCCTCCTCAGACCACCACAATAGTTTCCCAAGTGATCAATGCCATTAGTGTGAGCAGGAAGTAGCTGCAGAAGATCTGAGATTCATACCTTTTCCCTGTGATAAGAATATCACCAAAAACTGGAAGGAGGAATTGATGGATGTAGGATGACTGAATACCAGAAAGTAAATTGTTTCTCTCCCTGTTGCTAGGATACAAAGGAAAGAATTATATGCAAATTAGAAGGTAATGAGATGCAACCCTCTCTTGGTGCCAAATTCCATTTCTTGTGGTTGAGAGTCTCCTGTTGAAGCAATGAAGTGTGAAAACCAGCTTCAACTGGTTGGCCGGATCTGCACAGAAGAAGCCCCTGGCTGTCATCACTTTAACTTAATTAAGATAGTAAAATTCCCACCCAGGGGCGGAGTTATCCACCTCTTTTTTGATCATGCAATGTATGTGCAAGCATGATTTCCTGAACAGACTAATCATACAATTATATAACTAGCTATGTGTGTTCATCCATATGCATAAAAGCTAATGAGTAATCAAAGCAAATGCTAAGCAGTAACT
>PVKH010008915.1:0-19161 GCA_004027955.1 Chaetophractus vellerosus | reverse complement strand
CAGCGCGCTCTTTATCCACTGAGCTATCTAGCCGGGCCCAGAGTCTTATTTCTTGATTAAGGAAAAAGAAAGTAAAATAAAAAGATTGAGGAGCAATCTTCAAGGCAAGTACTGTGGAGGTCAGGAAATGAAGGAAGAGGCGAAAATGTGAATTGTTTACATTTGTAGCCAGCTGAAGACATCTGGGCTGATGGTTTAACTGCTGTATCTTTTTGAGTCCTATGTGTTTCTTTTCCCACCCAGTTGAGCCCTGTCAGCCCACAGAGATTATAAACGGCACTGTTTGGGGGCAGTTTGTGGTACAGCAATAGATAACTGAAGCAGGTCAGTTGCCAGCGCTATTCCCAGGATTCGCTGAACCTGAGGCTGTCGGGTGGGAGAAGGGGAAGTGGTGATTATGGAAAAGACTGGCAGGCAGCCTACTGGTGGCAGCAGGACGAGGGCACTGAAGCCTCAGGTAACTACATACTACTTATTTGCCCACAGAGCTCATACCCTCTCTTCAAATATAGATGGTTGTTTGCTGCAATTGCGCGCCACAAACTTTTCCTCACTTCCCAGGCCAAATTTTGTCCTTCCAAGCCAGCCAAACCCCCAAATATCAGTAAGTTCCTATTTGTAAAAATGGGGGATTCATGCCAAACTCCAGTAAGGTTGTGGAGATGGGATGCAGAAAGAACACGTGGTGAATGCCCCAAAACATCACCTACTTCATAGCTTTGCCTGGAAAACTGTGCCGTACTTTGGCCAGAAATCTTTTGAGTTATTGTTCTAGCATTTATTAATCCTCTTCAGGATACTGCAGCAGTCCCTGAGAAGTCAAAGATGAAAGGAGTTCTTACCTTCAAGATATTAATCACTGCTTGGTGAATGGTTTCTGTTGCCATGATGTGTTTTGGCATTGTAGCTATTTATTTAAGCATTTTTTCTGCAGAAGGACCATACCATCTCTAACAGAATTTATTTTGCTCCTTTAGTTCTAAAAAGTCCTGATTTCATACATACATATATATATATATATATAAATTTAGAGATCTTTTCCTGCTGCAACTCCAGCCAACTCTGCTTCTTTCCATTTCTAGATTTAATTTTTAATATACTTAGCTTGAACTTGGTTGATGCCCGATGAATCACAGACTTCGCCATGGTGAACCTGAACCAGATGATCCCACAGCTCTAAAGTCGGCCCCCAAAGTCTTCACAACACACACTTTTCCAAAGGCTGTGTAAGTCTGTGTACAAATCCATGAACTAGCCCTATGACTTAGCCCTTGCACATCTGATAGAAACCTTTCAAAAGCTTCTGGTTCCAGGGAATTTCAATCTGTCCAACTATTTTGTGTAAGTTTTATTTTCTGTCAATTTAGAGTTCTAAAAATAACAGGTGTCATACTCTTAAAGCTTCTTATAAAGAACAGACTGGATCTAGCTAATGGTAAATTCTAGAAACTTAGGGGTAAGAAGCTGAAGAGGGATGCAAAATGTTTGAATAATCAGCCAGGTTCTGGATAATCAAGTTCTGGATAATGGCTCAAATTGTGTTAGCAGTGAGTTTTCCCATTTCTTGAAAACCATATTTGCAAATAGTGAACATAGTGTGGCTCTAAAATTCCTAACATTTTAATTCCTACTCTTCCTTTGATTGTGTTGCAACCATCTTTTCAGTGATACACAGAATAAGAAACGGCACTGTGAGAGCTGGTGGCATATGCATTGGTTGCTATGCCCATGCTTCGCCTCCCAAATGCTATGGTGGGGAGTCCTGGTTATATGATGGGGCAGATGGTGGCTGGTTTATAGTCAAGACTGCTCCTCTCCTACTCCCCCCTCCTTCCCACCTCAACTCTGTTCTAGCTCTGACATTAATTAGCCACGTGGCCTTGGCAACTCAACTTCTCTAGGCCTTAATTTTCTCATCTATAAAATGAGGGGGTGGGATTAGGTCATGATTTTATAAATAAATGTTGGAAACTGCAAAGAATGAAAAAGTCAGAAGAACAGTGAGGGGAGAGGAAAAGACGATGCATGTGCTAGTAAAGACCACCAGAAACTCAGGCATACCTGGGCCAAAGCCTGCCACTGTCTGTAGTTGGTCACCTTGCTTCTCCCTGCTTGGAAATTCTATTAGAAATCCTCCCAAACTGCTATCTGATTCAGCTTTTGATGAGTTTTTTTTTTTTTTTTTTTTTTTTAAAGGTACTGGGGGCCAGGGATTAAACCTGGGATCTCATATATGGGAAGCTGGTGCTCAACCACTGAGCCGCATTGGCTTCCCTGAATTGGTTTTATCATTTGTTTTGCTTGTTGTTTACTTTTGTTCTTTCAGGAGGCACTGGGAACCAAACCTGGGACCTCCCATGTGGGACGCAGGCACTCAACTGCTTGAACCATATCCGCTCCCTTGATGAAATATTTTATCTCCTCTTAAAAAGAAAAGCTGAGCTCAATCACTTTGGACCCTGCATTCTCACTCTTTCCTCTTCTTTTTTTCTTTGCTACATTTTTCCTCAATGATTCTTCTAGTACATATTTTTTTTGTATTGAAAATAGACATTTTTATTCATACAAGGCACAATTTCAAAATATAAATCATATAATATGTAGATAAAATAGACAAGGAAGTATAAATATATATGTGTATTCTTCTTCCTGAATCCTTAAATCAAGAGGATTCACTGGGCAGTTTCTCTTCTGCCAGCTCAGTGCTTTCTATCAACACATTGTACAACACCTAACTGGAGACAGAGTCTTTAGGAACTGGAATGCTGGTGTCATCCTTGGACACATTGCCCAAGCCAGGAGGAGCCTGTACTTAACTTAGAGCCTTAGGTATACATTTTTTTCCTCTGTAAACTGCAAGTCAGGATGAGGGATGGAATAAATAGTCATGCTAAGAAGCTGTCCTGAGTAAATGTCATATTGAAATAAAAATCCCAATGAGGAAGACCTGAGGCCTTCAACCTCTCCCCAGAAAGTTTCAGCTGCTCTGACTTTGGGAAGCTGGCCCCTGTCCAGTCCATTCTGATGCTGCAGAACCTACTCATACAGGAGGTGTCCGAGCTGAACAGTCAATCAAACAATGCCAGGGATGTCTTATAATTCTGGTGGGCTTTTTCCTGGGCCTAACTCTTCAAGTGGTTTGTAGGTCCTCTTCTGCTAAAGGAGAGTTGGCTCCTCTGCTCCAGACTGCTGGGCTTGATTTCCCCTTAATTTCACAGGTTACATAGGTAGTTTTCTAAATCTTCCTCTCTGCTTCCAGTTCCCCCAGTCATTGGTGTATCTTCCATGTTTTCCATTTCAATGTTGGGTGTTTGGGAAGGTGACCTGCAAACCAGATAATTCACAGATTATGAAAAGAGGAGCGAGCTGCTCCCAAATCAAGTAAAGATATATTTATTATTATTTTTTAGAAGGTACCAGGGATTGTACCCAGGACCTCGTACATGGGAAGCAGGTGTGCAACCACTGAGCTACATCCACTCCCCAATGAGAGCTGGGTTTTTCATTTGTTTGTTTGTTTTTTAGGAGGTACCAGGGATCAAACCTGGAACCTCGTACATGGGAAGCAGGCGCTTGACCACTTGAGCTACATCTACTCCCCTATATATCTATTATTGAACATGTGTGCTCAGGACTGCGTGCCTCACATCAGCAGACACAGGCCCTGCCCTCAAGGGTCATAACATGCTTAGACCTCAGAGCACCCAAAGATGGAGAAATCCTAGACTCCCTAAACTTCCTGGCAGTTCTATTCTGGTATTTTCATTCTTCCCATCCACAAAGATTTCTCAGTGCTGTTGGAGCAAATCACCCCTCCACTCCCCACTTCGCCAATCCTCTGCTAAAAAATCAGATGGCAGGCAGCATGAAAAAGCAAGAGTAACCAGGAGGCCCGGCTTAGTAAGAAATAAGTAAACAAATATATTAATCAGACCCTGAATAACTGAATAGGGGGAAGTGGAATACTTTAATTACATATGTTTGCCTGCCCTTCATTGCACTGCCTCATTATTTTTAGGCCGTGAGTATCTGGGTCAGCACTTTGTTCCGTGGTTTATATAATCCACCTCCTGAAGACAAGCAATGTATTAGGAGATTTTAAGGTAAGCACTAGGAGCTCCTTGGGGTGAGAGCTAAACTAGAAGTTAGGCCTCTAGGGCAATACAATGAAAATCAATTTGTTGAATGACAAATCTACCTAATAACCAATTTACAAAAAATCAATTTATGGAAGTTCACCAAATGACCAAGTAATCACACTTGCCAAATTTACCAATTCTTCTTAAGATATATTCATTAATGTTCCTTTAATAGTCAGTGTATATTGATCTTTTTCTCTTATGGCTATATATACCAAATTTACCAATTCTCTTTAAAAACGTACTTTTGATGAATTACTTTTTTTGTTGTTAAGATGGCACCAGCGATTGAACCCAGGACCTTGTACATGGGAAGCAGGTCCTCAACCACTCAGCTACACCTACTCCCCATGAATTATTCTTAAATAGTCAGTGAATATATTTTTTAATATAGTCAATGAATCTATTTAGTCATATATATTTTAATATACTTAAAATATATTTAGTTATTATAATCTTAAGAATTCAGCGTTTTATGTGGAAAATTTTCTGTTACAGTTGTACTTTGAAAATCCTTTTGAAAGTCATTTTCTGTTTTGTCGACATTTTAGCATTTTGGGGATTATTTTGACAAATTTTCAAGTACTTTATCAACTCTAAATCTGTTTGTATTCTTGACTATAAGGTTGATTGCATTTATTTTGGTTGGGATGGAATTAACAGCTTTTGAAGGTGAAGATTTAGATGACTGGCTTTCATTTTGGCTTGACAGTAGCATTCCATGGAATGTTAATTTTGTCAAAGTGAGGCTCAAAGGGTGATCCTTTGAGCCTTACTTTAATATTCATATTGATATAAATATAATATTTAGAAAAGAGCATTTTATAACAAATAATTAAAAGTTTAGTCTCAACGAATCTGATTTCCATTCATTGTCTAATGTTAAGGAAAGATCCAGAGCAACCACATCAATATGGGATGCTGAATACTAATTGATTGTACAAAATTAAGGCAAATCTGCCATTTGAGGCTTTAATGGACGAATGATAAAAATGCCCAAAGATTAGAAAAAATTAAAAAATATGGAAATTTCAGCAAGTGGTGGAAGCAATCTTTTCACAAGTGTGGAATTCTGATTATTAGAAATACAAAATTAAGGCTGCCATGAATGAACATAAGAAATATAAGACAAATATAATCAGATTAATGGGTTAATGGGCATAACTAAGAAGAGTATATTCAGGAGTGTATCATAAAGAGAACTGACAAAAATTGCATATTCATCAAAATGGCATTAGACACATCATTCCTTTCTGAATTGGCCCTTGGTCAATTGGCCCACTTCCATCAGCTAGGCTCTTGTGGCACCCATTTCCGACTGGCCGTCTGAGAACTGATTTGGGCAGTAAAGGCTCTGTAATATAGGGCTGCCTCTGACTGCTTGGCTGACACTACTTTTGGCCAGTAGAGGAGGAGGGTGAGTGTGAGGGTCTATGGAGAGGAAAGGGCTTCTTTCTTTGAGAAGGCATGCCAGGAAGCACAATGTAACTCTTTGCCCGCAGTGTGATTTTCCTATGTTACTCACCTGGTTTTTTGGTAACGTGCCCAAAAAAATGCTGCACATATTCCAGAGAGCAGGATGACAGATACGGTAGACGTGGGGATTGCCACTGTAAAAGAACAAAACTAAGCTGGTATATTGCTAAAAAGTCCAGTACCTGATCTGTTTCTAAGGACCTGAAAGCCCTTCAACAGTTCACATTCTTGGCAGGAGGATCCATATGCTTTCCCAACCAGCTTACTGTCATTGACATTTGTTGAGGGTCCATACGATGCGATCTATTCTACATCTTGGCAAAAAGACCCTCTCCTGCCAACAGTGCCAGTTCAAACCGTCTCCATTCATGTTCCCTTGCACCCCCTGCTCCTAATCCTTGTCCTTCTCCAGCAAGGTGTCAGGGATGACAGGGTGGGGGTGGGGTGGATCAGCAGGAAAGTAAGAGCCTCAAAGATCAGAAGGTGGGGTGACAGGATGGAAGGAGGAGGAGGAGGCCAGGACTTCAAGAGAAGGAAGACCTTGCTGTTAAGCCCAAAGCTGAGAAACAGGTGGGGAGCAGTTCCTACTCAGTCATCCCCTGACATAACTTCCCCCTTTTCTTCAACCTCAAAGCATTATGATTTGTAAAAAATAGCACTCAGTGTCATTTTTCTTACAATTTAATCATTATTGTTTTTTTACTTGCAACTCTTAATGGCAGGGATATAGTGGTTAGGAGCAATAGGTGCTCAGGAGAACAAGGTAATGACAGAGGAACAGGAAAATAGAAGAAAGGAACTGCATGGAGTAGTGAGGGGACTTGGGGGGAAGGTCAGCAGCCATGGCTGCATCTGAGCTGTGTTAGGATAGGAAGAGTGGGATCTTCAGCGTGAGGGCGGTGTGAACATAACTTTTAAAAGAATACTTCCACCAGTACTAAACTCCAAGCAGATTTGGCCAATATGCCTTAATATTGTGAAATCTCCCTGCAAAAACCACCCAGCTGTCCAGCAGGCAAGAGGACAACCCAGAACAGCAGGAGAAGCCAGTGGGTTCCCCGTGGACCATGAGTCAGACTTGTCTCATAGACTGCCAGAGTTTCAAGGGCCTTTGCCTACACTGTCAGGACACAACCAGAACATAACCTTGTATTCGAGGATAAATCATTCACGGCTTGACTTTCAAAATGAAATGACTGAAAAATTAAATATAAGGATGTGGGAAACAGATTCTCTTCTGTGCAGGAATGTAAATGGGTATGATCTTTCTCAAGTGCAATTGGCAGCATATATCAAACACCTTAGAGACAAGTATGACTCTCTAATTCCACTTCTAGGAATTTATTTGAAGGAAATAGAGATGGATGAGCAAAGAAATATATACAAGGCTATCACTGAAGTATTGTTTAAAATTTTAAAATGTTAATTAAATCTCTTATAAGTATGGAATTAATTAAACTCTGGTATGCTTATAAATGATACTGTGCAGCTATTTAAAATTATGGACTAGATCTATATTAACATGGAAATATGCCCATGGTATTTTAAGGGAAAGAAGCTCGTTGAAATAAAAATGACCAAAATAAATCTCTAACAAGCTATGTGTGTGTCCATATGAACAGAAAAAAGTCTTGTAGAATATACACTAAAGTGTTAAGTAATGAGAATATAGTTAATTTTTATTATCTCTTAAAAACATTTGTTTTTTTCCCTCATAGTTTTGCATTAATATGTAATCAAAAGAACAATAATAACAGAAGTAACAATAGTGTTACAAAAGCAACTCCTAAATAAGTAAAAATAAGCATAGAAAAGTTATTCCAGGGAAACGGATGTGGCTCAGGTGACTGAGCTCCCGCCTACCACACGGGAGGTCCATGGTTCAGTTCCTGGTGCCTCCTAAAGAAGAGTGAGCTAGTGTGATGGGCAGGCGCAGCAAGCTGACACAAGATGACACAACAAGAGACACAAGAAGAAAAAGAACGAGAGACACAACAAAGCAGGGAGCTTCCTAAAAAAAACAAGCCAGACAGCAAGCTGATGCAACAAGATGACACAACAAGAGATACAACAAAGCAGGGAACAGAGGTGGCTCAAGCAATCAGGTGCCTCCCTCCCACAGTGGAGGTCCCAGGTTCAGTTTCTGGTGCCTCCTGAAGACACAGCAAACAGCAAGTGCAAACAACAAGGGTGTGGGGAGAAATAAATAATTTTAAAAATCTTAAAAAAAAAAAAAGTAATTCCAAAAGAAGTAACAGAAAACATGGGAAATGAGTGAAAGATGTTTTATGTTTTCAGACTTAACATCAATTACCATTAGGACTGAAAAAAGAAATCCTGTTTTAGCAAAGATAGTGTTTCTTTCTTCATATTATTGGCTAATAAGTTTGGAATGCATTTACTGTAGATGGGGAAATTTATGGGAAAAGGCAAGCTGATGTAAACTTTAGTTTCTTTTCAATGGGAATACAAACTGCATACTCAAACTCTATATAAAGAAAAGAAGGCTCCTGAGCAATGAAAAACAAAGTTTGAATTCTGTAATTTAAACCCAGACCCTGAGCTTCTTCCTCAATTATATCCAGGCACACTTAGTAAAGAAATTGGAACAAGAACCACTAGGACAATGAATTAACTTATCAATTGCCAGATTCCCTACCCTTTTGCATTTCTAGGGGCTGCATGGATTGGAGAAAAAGGAAGAGAAGGAGAATTGATGACAGAGAAGAGAGGAGGAATGAGAGACTGAGAGGGCAGAGAAAAACATTCTTACTGTACAGGAGGCCAGAAAGGCCCAGAGCTCCCAACTTGATTTTCATTAAGAACTTACAGTGCATAGTGGATCTAATTCAGAGAAGGCAGCTGAGGCTCAGGTAGCCTCATTTGGTGGGGATGATAATGTCCTTGTATATCCATTCCCCTCATTTAAAAGATTTAGCTTTGAGGAGATTAAAACCACCACTTTGCTACTCAGGTGTGTGGACAGAACTGGGCATCGTGATTTGCTAAGAATAAGGATCAAAGTAGAATCTAAATCCAAGACACAGGCATTTCCAAAACACACCTAGCAAGTGATGGAAGCACGGGATCATAAAAGATTTCAATATACAGGGACTATTCCTTCCTTAGTGCCCTGACAAACTAGGTCACTAAGGGAGTGGTGTACCCAATGTCCCCATGGCCAGAAGGGCTGTGTCCCTGTATCAGATGACAGCAATTGTGAAGTAAGTATTGATTCATTATTTTGGGGCAGTGGTTTCTTTTTCTATCTTTTACTGTATTGAGTACGTAAATATTGGGTTCAGAGTATAAGTCAATAAATACTTAATTGATTGGATTAAGCCTTTAAAATTCCATAACTTGAAGTAAATTTAATGTAACATTAGACTTTTGACAAGAAAACTGCATTTCATTGCAGTTTAGACCAAACCTGGTAAACCTATTTTGAACGAATAGATGAATGATATAGCATAGACAAAGCTCTGGGTAAAGGCTGAGACTATCAACTGCAGCACATTTATTTTGAGATATGAAAGACTAGAGACATAAATACATTCTGAAAAATAAGCTCCTGGTGTACTAAATTAATATAGTAGCATAAATATTGTTGTGGGTGACATTCTAGTCAAGAATCAGAGCCCAGATATTAGAATAAAGTTATTGATTTTAAAAAGCTGCCAAATGAGCCTCTATATATAGTAGAAAAGTTATGGGTTTACAGGCCAATCATGCATAAATCACAGGAATCCCACCCTATAACAATTTGCATTAGTGTGGCACATTTGTTACAACTGATGAAAGCATATATTTATAATTGTACTATTAGCTATAGTCTATGGTTTAACTTAGGTTTCACTGTTGTGCGGTTCCATGGATTTTTAAAAAATTATTTATTCTAGTACCATATATACAACCTAAAATTTCCCCTTTGGTTAACATTCAAATATATTAATTCAGTGCTGTTAATTACATTCACAGTGTTGTGTTACTATCACCATCACTCATTACCAAACTCCTCCATCGTCCCAAATAGAAACTGTACATTTTAAACCTTAACTCCCTATTCTCTACCCCTATCCTATCCCCTGGTAACCTATATTGTAGATTCCAACTCCATGAGTTTTCCTTTTCTAATTATTTCATATCAGTGAAATCATATAATATTTGTCCTTTTATGCCTGGCTTATCTCACTCAACATGATGTCTTCAAGGTTCATCCATGTTGTCGCATGTATCAGAACTTCATTCTTTTTATAGCTGAATAATATTTCATTGTGTGTATATACCTCATTTTGTTTATCCATTCATTGGTTGATGGACACATAGGTTGCTACCATGTTTTGGCAATTGTGAATAATACTGCCATAACCATAGGTATGCAAATATCTGTTCAAGTTCCTGCTTTCATTTCTTTCTGAGGGACTGCCAAACTGTTTTCCACAGTAGCGGTACCATTTTACTCTCCCATCAGCAATGAATGACTGTTCCAATTTCTCCATATCTGCTCCATCATTTGTAATTTTCCATTGGTTTGATAGTAGCCATTATAACAGGGGTGAAATGGTATCTCAATGTGGTTTTTTTTTTTTTTTAAAGATTTATTTATTTTATTATTACATATCTCCCCTTCCCCCCGCTGTGGCGACATGCCGAGAGTGGTCATTGCGCAGGCGCGGCTTTCCCCGCTTGTGGGTGGTCTCTGCGTCCGTTCACGGCCGGCGCTTGATTCAGTTCGCGGGTGGGCTGGCTGCGCTCCATCCGCAGGCGACCTGCCCTGCCCGTAGCGGCTCTTGCCCTGTCCGTGGCAGCTTCTTGCCCTGCCCACGGCGGCTCTGGCCCGCCCATGGCGGCTTGCCATTCTCAAGGCGGTCTGCCTGCTAGGAGAGGTCCCCGGGAATCGAACCCAGGGCCTCCCATGTGGTATGCCGGCGCCCTATCCACTGGGCTATCGAGCCGGCCCTCAATGTGGTTTTGATTTACATTTCCCTAATGGCTAATCATGTTGAGCATCTTTTCATGTGCTGTTTTGACCATTTATATATTTTCTCTGGAGAAATAGCTATTCAAGTCTTTTGCCCATTTTTAATTTTTTTATTTAAAATTTTTGTGATTGAGTTGAAGGATTTCTTTATAAACTCTGGATATTAAATCCTTATCAGATAAGTGGTGTATTTAGTCAGTGTTCTCTAGGGAAACAGAACCAACAGGACATATCTGTAAATAGTATGAGATTTTATAAAATTTTCTCATGTGACCGTGGGCATGCAAAAGTCCAAATTCTGCAAGGCAGGCTGCAAACCAGGGGCTCCAGTGAAGGTCTTTAATGAGTTCCCAGGAGATGCTGGCTATCTGAAGTAGAGATGGGAATTCTCTCTGAATGCTGAAATCACTTCCCCTTATAAGGCCTTCAACTGACTGGATGAGATGTCACTCCTTGCTGACGGCAATCTCCTTAGTTGACTGTAGGTGTAATCAGCCATCTATGCAATCAACTCACTGATGATTAGAGTCCATGAAATGCCCTTGTATTACAGTTAGCCCAGTGCTTGCTTGAAGAGACAACTGGGCACCACTACCTGACTGAGTTGACATATTAGCCTAACATCACAGGTGGTTTCCAAATATTTTCTCCTTTTGTGCAGGTTGTCCTTTTACTTTCATGATAACATCCTTTGATGCACAAAAGTTTCTAATTTTGGTGAGGTCCCATTTATCTATTTTTTCTTTGGTTGCTTATGCTTTGGGTGTAAGGTCTACAAAACTATTGTCTAACACAAGGTCCTGAATATGTTTCTCTACGTTTTCTTCTAGGAGTTTTGTAGTCCTATCATTTGTATTTAGGACTTTGATCCATTTTGAGTTGATTATTGTATATGGTGTGGGGTAGGGTTCCACCTTCGTTCTTTTGCAAATAGAGATCTAGTTTTCCCTGCACCATTCATTGAAGAGACTGTTCTTTTCCAAGTGAGTGGTCTTTGCCATCTTGCCAAAAAATCAGATGGCCATAAGTGTGAGAATTGATTTCTGAGCTCTCAATTCTATTCCAGTGGTCTATGTGTCTGTCCTGTGCTAATACCATGCTGTTTTAATTACTGTGGCTTTGTAATAAATTTTAAGATCAGTGTGATTCCTCCAAGTTTGTTCTTTTTCAAGATGGCTTTGGCTATTCAGAGGCCCTTACCCTTTCAAATAATTTTTTTGTTGTTACATATCCCCCCTGCCCCTTTCTGCTTGCTCTTGCTGTGTTCATTTTTGCATTCTTCTGTGTCTGCTTTGTCTCCCCCCCGTTGCAGTGACGCGCCAAGTCAGCTCACTGGTGAGCGGCGGCCTTGCCCACTCGCGGGTGGCTCTGCTCTGCTCGTGGGCGACTTGCCCTGCCCACGGCGGCTCTGCCCTGCCCACGGCGGCTTGCCCTCTCAAGGCGGTCTGCCCCGCTCGGAACTGAACCCGGGGCCTCCCATGTGGTGAACCGGCGCCCTGTCCACTGGGCTACAGCCGGCCCCTCAAATAAATTTGATGATTGGCTTTTCCATTTCTGCAAAGAAGGTTGTTAGAATTTTCATTGGAATTGTGATGAATCTGTAAATCACCTGGGGTGGAACTGACGTTAAACTCACCCTCATTTTTGAGGACAGTTTTGCCAGATAAAGAATTCTTGGCTGGCAGATTTTCTCTTTCAGAACCTTAAATACCACTGCCTTCTCACCTCCATGGTTTCTGATAAAGAGATCACACTTGGTCTTATTGTGCTTCTCTTGTACGTGATACATTGCTTTTCTCTTGCTGCTTTCAGCATCCTCTCTTCAACTATGGTATTTGACATTCTGAATAGTAGGTGTCTTGAGGTGGGACTATTCGGATTTATTGTCTGGGGTGCATTGACCTTCTTGCATATTGATATTTATGTCTTTCATAAGGGTTGGGAAGTTTTCAGTCATTATTTCCTCAAATATTTTTTCTGCCTCTTTTCCATTCTCTTCTCCTTCTGGGACAACCATAATGCGTATGTGTGTGCATTTCGCATTGTCATTCAATCCCCTGAGAGTCTGTTCCATTCATTTCCCTTTCTGTTTCCTGTCTCTTCAAGTTCAGATACTCTGTCCTCCAATTCACTAATTCTGTTCTCCACCAATTCAAATTTGCCGTTGTGTGCCTCTAATGTATTTTTAATCTCATCCATCATGTCTTTCATTCCTATAAGCTCTGTTATTTTTCAGGCTTTCAAATTGTCCTTTATGCTCACCCAGTGTCTTCTTTTTTTGTGTTCCCAAAGATTTATTTATTTATCCCCCCCCACCCCCACTGTTTCTGTGCTCGCTGTCTGCTCTCTGTGTCCATTTGCTGTGTGTTCTTCTGTGTCTGCCTGTCTTCTCTTTAGGCAGCACCGGAAACCAATCCTGGGACCTTCCCGAGTGCGAGAGAGATGCTCAATCTCTTGCATCACCTCAGCTCTCTGGTCTGCTGCATCTCTTATTATCTCATCTGTGTCTCTTTTTGTTGCATCTCTCCTCTGTGTCTCTTTTTGTTGCATCAACTTGCTGCACCAGCTCTCTGCTCGGGCAAACAGTCCGTGCACGCCGGTACTCCTGCATGGGCCAGCACTCCTGCACAGGCTAGCACTCCTACGCGGGCTAGCTTGCCTTCACCAGGAGGCCCCGGGAAACAAAACCTGGTAGATGGGTACCCAATCGCTTGAGCCACATCCGCTTCCCCCAGTGTCTTCTTAATATCCTTTATCTCTTTAGCCACATTTTCCTTCAACTCCTTGAATTGATTTAAGTGAACATCATTGATTAGTTGTCTTAAATCCTGTGTTCATCAGGATTTTTTATTTGATCCTTTAGCTGGGCCATACCTTCTTGTTTCTTAGTACAGCTTGTAATTTTTTGCTGATTTCTAAGCATCTGATTATGTTGGTAAATTTATTGTGATGGTCAATTTCTCTCTCTTGCCTAGTGGTTTTGTTTCATGGCTCTTCGTTGATTTTTGGTTCAACTTCTTCTAAATCTTTAAGATTGCCCAGCTTAAGTTATCAAAACAGGGCCAGGGACCCACTAATGGGGCACAAACCTGATTCAAGACTGCCTGGTCTCCAAAAAGTTTTTTTAACTTATTGCAGTTTCTCGGCCTGTCAGCAGATGGTACTTTTCAGTGACCCTTTCCACGGAGGTGTCTCTTTCAACCTCCACTCACTGGTGATTCTGGTCTGGCCAGAGCTGAGGTTCAAAATAGGCTCCTCTGGCCAAACTCACTGAAACCACTCTGCTCCTTGCTGCACCCTCTTTCCTCCCAGGGAGGAAGATGTCTGTTTTCCTCTCATTTGGCTGCAGTGAGCCATGGGTTTTACCCAGACAGTTCACCTTGAGAGTGGGGGAAGGGTGTCATTCCCAGCTGCAGGGGCGAATAACTCACAGTTTTTGCTTCGGCCTCTTCGTCTCTCTGTCCCTCTCCCTCCTGGATGATGCGTAGCACTCTCCTGGTCTGCAGACCCCCCAAATCTGTTCCCTCAGACAGCTTTATGCCCTTCCTCTATTGTTTTTAGAAGAGAGTCGAGCCCTGCTGCCCTACTTCAATGCCCTCTTCCTGGAACTCCAGCTAGCATGCTTTTAATTTTAGTTTACATCTTATTATAAGCAAAACTTAAATAATAAATACATAATAAAATATATTTTTCATCTTTTATAACACTTGCTTCTGTCTTACAGTTACTTCCAACATGTCTTTCTTTACATCTAAGTAGGCTGAAGGAAGAAAATCTTATTCAGACAATATAAAATATTTAAAGGAGATTTTGAAAAATCTTTGTATCTCCATAGTCCCTTGCAGAGAGCTACCTTTGTCCATTGTAGATGCTAAGTTAATGTTTACTACATTACATTTTAGAATTTGGGAGAAAGTTTTTATATTTTAATGAAACAAAAGTCATAAACTGGAAAAAAATATATGTCAGACTTTTGCATATAATTGGCCCCAACATTTCACATGTAGGAATTTACCCTACAGGTATACTTTCCTATATGCAAAATGATTGAAGGTTTTTCACTTAATCACTGTTTATAATATAACCAAAGAAAATAAACAACCAAATGTCCAAATAGAGAGTTGGCTAAATAAATTGTGGTAAATCCACAGAATGGAATGTTTTAGAGCTGTTAAAAAGGGATGAGGTAGGGGGCCGGCCGTAGCCTAGTGGGTAGGGCGCCGGTTCACCACATGGGAGGTCCTGGGTTCGGTTCCCAGGGAGCTCTCCGGGCGGGCAGACTGCCTCGAGAATGGCAGACCGCCTTGAGAACGGCAGGTCGCCGTGGGTGGGGCAGAGCCGCCATGGGCGGGGCAGAGCCGCCGTGGGCAGGGCAGGAAGTCGCCACGGGCAGGGCAAGCCGTCTGCGAATGGAGCAGAGCCGCCCGGGAACTGAAGCAAAAAAGCCGCCCACAAATGGAGCAGAGCCGCCTGCGCAGTGGGCTGACTCGGCGTGTCACTGCAGCGGGGGGAGGCAGAGCAGACAAAGAGGAGCACAAGAAAGTGAACGCAGCAAGAGCAAGCAGAAAGGGGGGGATATGTAACAACAACAACAAAAAAGGGATGAGGTAGTTTTTATGTACTGATATGGAAAGATCTCTAAGAAATGTCATTAAATAAAATTAAACATGGTGCAAAACTGAAAATAAAACACTTAGCTGTCTAGCAATCATTTATTCTCTTATTTTCATTTTGACTCTCTCTGGAAGGCTACACAAAAATAATCTGGTAGCAGGAGTTGCTTGCTTTCTGCAAGGGGATTTTGAGTCCAAAATGGGACTTATTTTTTAGTCTATACCTTTTTGTCATATTTGATTGCTAAACCATGTGTAATATTTCCAATTAAATAAATTTTAAAACTATGTAGGAAAATATGTAATTTTTTTAAAATTTAAAAGTAATGTAGTATGTGACATAAGGAAAAAAATTCTGTTTTCGACTTATCTTTCTTCTCTTAAATCATGATTTTTGTTTCCATGTCTGTCATTAAATGCCACAATTTTTCCATGAAAATACTCTTCAAAGTGTTATGATTTTGTCTGTTTTGATCATTTTTAAACCATTCTAATCAACTAACTTTTAAAATACCAAAGTAACTTTTTTTCCCCCAGATAATACTTAATGCAGATAAAATGCTACAAATATATGAATCATTCTCTAGCAGGACAACTTTCCAAGAGAAAATAAAGATAATTTTTACTCACATCAAATTATAGCCCAAATACATTTTTTTTGTTCCTTATGAAGCTTGTCAGACAAAAGTACTAGATTCTTTCTCACTATTTGTATTTCTTCCCCCCTGCCCCGCTTCTTTATTTCCCTTCTTTTTCCTGTACTCTTCTCTGTTCTCTCCTTTCTTCTCTTCATCTTTTTCTTTCATTCTTGCAAACATTTTTTCCATTTTCCCCCTTATACTCACTTCCACATTGTCCTTTCTCGCTTAGTCTTAGTGTTGTGTGTGTCTTCTGCAAAAAGAAGCCTTTTATACTGAGAAACTTGAACGCTCTCACTGTAAAGTACATGGTGCTAACACCTTGGGAAAGGTGAATGCAGTTTGTGCCAGAACAGCAGCATAATTTTAATGACAGCAGCATTCATTCGTGGTTTTCTAAGAGAGCCTGAGTAAAAGCCTAACGCTGCTTAGAACTGTGCATGGCTGAACGAAGAGAGCCTTTCTGTGGTGGATCAGCTCTCTGGTTTCAACAGCAGCAGCCTGACAAAAGCTACCAATATTGAGATAAGTAATTAGGTCAAATAAAGGACCCCATGGCTAGGGTGATTAGATCACTTATTACCCAAACGGAGACACAGAGTGAAAGGGGTGCCGTCAGTGATCATGTGGAGAGCAAGCATAAACCAGGACAGGTCAGCAAACTGGGACCCACCACCTTCATCCTACACCTTGCCAGGACAAAGAAAAGTACGTACCAGCGACAGCTGTGGAATTGTAGGGGTGAGCACCTGCAGAAAAAAGAGATTAGAGCTCAATTATGGTTGTAGTCTCAAAGGCACTGACTTCTCATTAAGCAGTAGAAATCCTGGACAGTTTGGCTCTTGCCTTGAAACCCTGGTAGATTCAAGGCTGACATAACCAAACTTGTTTCAGCAAAGAGCAAGCAGGGTCACTCGTTTTGATGCTGGGCCGAATTTAAGAATTGGATATGCCCTTACAGAAGTTCCAGATCACCAAGAGCAACTCCAGCCCATAGATTGTGCTTCCAGACTGCAGACAGCTTCCTCCATCCCTTCTGGAGGATGCAGACATTGCGCAGGTCCTTGGCTTAATAAGGATAGCCTTGGCTCCTCTGGGACACGGCCTTTCTGTTCCCGCTGTCCCAGCTGGACTAAGCCACGGCGGAACACAGAACAGAGGCCAGAGCAGGGGTCTGTGGCAGAGAGCAGAAGGCAGAGGGCTGCTAGGTCAGTCAGACTTTGGATCGAACGGTATAATTATGTGGTTGTCTCGCTCTAGGTGTCAGTCCACATCGCAGAGGCAGCACAGGGAAACCAGCCTCTCCTAAAGTACGCGAAGCGAGGGCTAACCTGGTGTCTCGTGGGAAGCAGAGGGGGTTTGTTCCAAGGTCTTTGCCGTGGTCTGAGACGGGGCTTGGGAGGACCCATGACTGACTACCCCCGTGGTTCCTGCAGGTGGTTTGGATGGCATCAGCCTGGAGCCGGGCACAAAAGCTGTCTCTGTGGTCACTGTGGTGTCTGACTTGGGAGTGAAAGCTTCTGGCTCTGTGGGGAATTCCAAGACACGGGAACAGAAATATTTAGAACAGAATCTCATTTTTCAGCTCCCTAAGAGGGTGGACTTAAGGACCTGCTCCAGCCAGTCCAGCCCTGGGCCAGCCCTCTTCCAGCAATCTATTCCCATGGCTCTTCTAAAACGGGCAACATATTTCACCCATCTGCAATGGCCATGGGACTTTTGAAAACTCTAGAGAATTTGCAGTTATCGTAGCACATATGAGGAAAAGATCTCAAAGGTGTGAGTAGATTCAGGCTCATTTACTAGAGAAGGAAGCATGAAAAAGACTGAAAGACTGACCTCAAAAACAAATGTTAATTTATTTGCCAAAGACATCAGGGATGCTGGTTTTATTTCATTTATTTATTTTATCTTTTTTAAAGTTTTATTTTATTATTTTATTTTTACATCTTTGCACAAAAACTTGAAATAAGGGGAAGCCTGAGATTGGGCCTGTCCGAAGCGTTATATTTGAGGGAAGTATCCTGATTTTGTTCCAGTCTCAGGAAAGGCCTGCTTTGGCTTTGGCTGTCCGTTTTCCTTATCCCCACCTGCAGGTGGCATCCCTAAGCATCCCTAAACTTTAGGGTGTGGCATTACTTTTCACTCTTTTTTTTTTTTTTAAGATTTATTTTATATATCCCCCACCACCGCTTGCGCTCACTGTCTGCTCTCTGTGTCCACTTGCTATGGGTTCTTCTGTGTCTGCTTGTCTTCTCTTTAGGAGACACCGGGAACCGATCCTGGGACCTTCTGACGTAGGAGAGAGGCGCTCAATCGCTTGAGCCACCTCAGCTCTCCGGTTTTGTTGTGTCTCTCACTGCCTCTCTGTTATCTTTTTTTTTTTTTTTTTAAGATTTATTATTTATTTATTATATATCCCCCCCTTTCTGCTTGTTCTTGCTGTGTTCGTTTTTGCATTCTTTTGTGTCTGCTTGTCTTCCCCTGCTGCGGCAACCCACAGAGTCAGCTCACCGTGTGGCGGCCTGCCTGCTTGTGGCGGCTTGCTCTGCTCGCGGGGGCTTGCCCTGCCCGTGGCGGCTTGCCTTCTCGAGGCGGTCTGCCTGCTCGAGGAGGCCCCGGGAACCGAACCCGAGGCCTCCTATGTGGTAAACCGGCGCCCTACCAATTGAGCTACAGCCGGTTCCCTGTGAATCTTTTTTGTTGCATCACCTCTCCGCATGGACCAGTCGCCACGCAGGACATCTCGCTTTCACCAGGAGGCTCCAGGAACCGAACCCAGGACCCTTATGGTAGATGGGAACCCAATCGCTTGAGCCATATCCGCTTCCCTCACTCTTCTTTTCCATGAAAAATAAAAAAGCGTCTTCTATTGTGATAAACACGGAACTTAGAAAATGCAGTCCTGGAGCAAAGGGCATGTGACACAGAACATCTCTGCCTCTTGGGCCATGCCGTTTTGGGGCGCTGTCCCATGTGCTCCCAGCTGCACATATTATGAAAAGTCCTCGTGTCCTCTAGTCCTCTGTCACTCCCGCACACATACTGTCTCCCACCTGAGCCGCCAGCACCCTCGGGGCACCCTCATCCAGAGGGCCACGTCACCCTGTGCCAAAGATTACACCCTCACAGCAGGCTGTGACGGCACTGTCTCGTCTCAGCTATGGACACATCTGACCGAGGATTTGGGACGTGAAGGCAGGGCTGGGAGAAGCCACCTGATAGTTCTCTTCAACTGGGTGAGCCAGGTATGACTCAGATCAAAGGAATTTTGGAATAACCCTGCACTTAGGTCTGGCCGGCACCTCACCCTC
>PVKH010008914.1:0-19159 GCA_004027955.1 Chaetophractus vellerosus | reverse complement strand
ATTAGATATAGTAGGACTGGTAGATTCCACAGGAGTGTTCCCCCTGTCACTTAGTGTTTTAGTTAGCTAAAGGCCGCCAAGGCAATATACCAGAAATATTAACTTATTAGCTTATAGTTCTGAAGTTGAGGGGAAAAAATCCAAATCAAGGTTTCAGGTGTAGCTGTTTCCCCAAAGACATGACTGCTGGTGATCCTGGACTCGTGCCACATGGCAGGGCAGAATCTGCACCTGCTGTCTCTCCCTTCTCTGGGTTTTGTTGCTTCAGCTTCCTCCAGCTTTCTCTCTGCTCCTATGGCTTTCTTTCTCCTGGATCCCATTGACTTCAACTTCTGGCTTCTAGGACTTTCTGTCTCTGCTTCTGGGGGTTTCACTCTGTCTCTGCGACTCTCTCTCTCCATATTCATCCAGTTTATAAAGGACTCCAGTAAGAAGATGAAGACCCACCCTGGGCCACGCTATACTGGAGTAATCTAATCAAAGGGTCCCACCGACAATGGGTTCATACCCCTAGGAATGGATTAATTTAAGAACATAATTTTCTGGGGTCCACAAAAGTCTCTAACTACCATACTTGGTTTCAGACAGTGTTTTGTTACCCAGGGTCCCATGTCATCCCATAAGTCTTATATGGCATACCTAAGAATTTGGATTTTTTCCTTAAGGCAATGGAAAATTACTGAGATTATTAAGTAATAAATGAATCGATGAGACTGGCATGCTGGAAAAACTAATATGGGATTTGATATGTGGCAGGATATTGAAATAATCCAGGTGAGAAAAGACCTGAACCCAGAACAGTATATAGAGAAGGAAGCAGAGGGAAATGTCTAGAGAATAAGACTGAGTTCAGTGGATGTGGGATGAAGAGGGCTATGGATGGGATGGTAAAGCCATCCATTGGGATAGGGATTTAGAAGGAGGGGGAGAAGCTGGAATTAAAGCTGGGGCCAGGAGCAATGGGGTGGCATAGTGTCATCAGTGCTGTGTAGGTTGTATTTGAGTGCCCATGGGACATCATTGGAGATGTCTAAGAGGCTGGCAATGTGAACCAGGAGGGCAGGACAGAAGTTCAGGCCAGGGATGTAGATTTAAGAATTATCAAAATATAGATGGTAATGTAAACTGGAGCTAAGATTGTAGATGAAACACTAAAATGACCCAAGGTGAGAAATGAACAGGATTAAAGATGGAACTCTGGGAACATACAAATTTAAAGGAGCTTTGGGGAATGAGGAACCTGTGGATGTAATTGATAGCAGGAAGAGTAACAGAACTGAAAACCAGGGAGAAGACGAGTTATCAAATGTTGCGGAAGAGGTTAACCAAGATGAAGGTTCCCAAGAAGCCATTGGATCCAGCCCCAAGGAAGTTACCCAGTGGCCTTGAGAAGAGTAACTTCTGGGAAGTAGTAGACTGTGAGAAAAACTCAAATGAGCAGTAAACGGGGGGTGAGGAAGTACAAGTATAAGGTACACTTCTTCAAGACTCTAGCTAGCAGAAGACAAGGGAGACAGATGACAGTGGGTGGAGGGTTGGGGAGAGATTTCTTTTTCCTTTATGGGAGAGACTTGACTATCTTTACAAATGAATATGAGAAGAAATATAAGAGGGGTTTGGGAGTGTGTGAGGGTGAAGATGTGAAGGGTTGGAGTTCTGAGTTCAAATGGAGAGATGAGCCATGGATAGGAGGGAGACGTTTTCCCCACTGCCTTTGTAGGAGTAAGGAAGCATGTAGACTTAGAGGAGTTTGGAGACAGTGAGTTGAAGGAAAATGAAGAGGCCTCTCCCTGATGGCCTCTGTTTCCTTGGGTGGGATGGGGATTGGGGAGGTTCCTGAAGGGTTAGCCTGGCCCGGGGGGAATTGGATTGGTACCAGATATGCTGGCTTCACAGAAGACTCGATTAAGACACTGGCTCAGTCTTGACTGAATCTACAGACTAACGTGCTAAGGCAGGAGCAGTGGTCTGGGGGATATGAGTGACTGGGGCCATGCCCACCAAGGGCAGACCCCTAGCCCTTTATAACAACCCCAGCAATAACAGCAACAAATCACTTTTCTGCTGATTATCACACATGGGTCACCAGCACAAACTTAGAAATCTGCTAAATGTGACAGTTCAGACAGAGCCCTACTTAAAGAGAAGTTTTATTTAGAAGGGCCTGAGGGTAGGTCAATTGTTCCAACACCAGAATGTCAGATTTTTTGCAACCTGCAGTGAAACCTCTATTGCCTGAAACCTGCAAATAATCAGATTGTTTATCTTTCTTCCCTCTCCAAGACAAAGATCAAACATAAAACAAGTAGTCAAATTTAAAAATTTATTAAAAAGACTAAGATAGTCTTTTGCCCTGGACTCAGGGAATTTTTAGAGCATCTTCTGTACCTCACACAAAACATCTGCCTACTGATGTAACCGGATTTTGTCTAGGTCCTTGGCTAAGCTTCAGGAAATGAATTTCAAGAGCACTGCATGTTGATTAGGCCAGTGATTTATTAAGGTGGGGAGGGAAGAGAAATGGGAGAAAATAACAGATCATGGGTCCCAGAGAGAGGAGGGGGCTGAAGAGCGATAGAGAGGGCTGATTTACAGACTACAATTTCCCATTATAGGTTATAAATGCCCAGGTTTTACTTGCATATTGATCCTGGCAGGGGCGAAGAAGGCCAGAACAGGGGTCCAAAGGCAAGAGAGGGCAAAAGGCCTTTGCACTTGCTTTTTGAACCATTAATTATTCTGCCCCTTTGCTAATGGCATGGGAGGAGTTCCAGCTGTTTGTTGTTTTGATTCATTACCTCACCCATCAATCCCCCAGGAGCGCCCAATGATAAGGCCCCTAGAGAATATCCAGGGCTTCTCCTGGCTTCCGGAAGAAATCTCATTCTGAATGTGATTTCTCGCCAGGGTCTTCCAGCCACTGTTTTGGAAGTATTGATGTCCACATGGACTTCTTGCCGGGTTCCAGATCCATCTATTGATTTCCTACCTAAACTGTTTCACTGACATTCACTTTATAAACATTTTTAAACACTCAAAGGTATTGGCTTTCACCTGTGCTGAGTGGTGGGGGTATGAAAAAATCAATAAAATGCAGCCCTTTCCCCAGTGCACATTTTCAAGGAGCTCAAATCTTTATCCAATGAGAATTGATATTTAGAAAGGTCTTAAGAGATCTTCTGGTCCAACTGGCTGTTTAGAGAAGTCCAAACCAGATGACCTTGCACAAGATTCACAGTGAGTTACTGAAAGTATTGGTGCGAGAGTTGAGACCCTAAGTAGGGTTCTTGGCGTTTGCCATGTGCCTTGCTAACCCCAAATCCTCCTGTGATCCTACATCATTTAATAAACATAATACTTAATTTGGCAGAATGGGCACATAAGGCAGACAAGCAGACAAATGCACTTGGAGAAGTCTCTGACAAAGACTGCCACAAAGAGGGACTTCCACTTAGCTTCATAGCAAATGGAATGTCCCCTTCTCTAGTGCCCTGAGAATCCTTTTGGAAATGTCTTCATGATGCTTGGTTCAAGGCAAAGAATTCTTACTCTTCTTACTGGAAACATTAGGGCTAGGATGCTGAGGGATAAATCTTGCAACAAGAATTGGCAGGAAGCCATCTACTAAGTTGAATATCTTAAAAGAGCTTTAAAAGGTAATCAACTTGTTAGGATACAAAGGAGCTTCAACAGGACAGAATATTCTCTTATCACATGACTAAACAGTCAGAGGAATAGAGGAGTTTTGGGCTAGTAATACATTGCAATAAAATCAATTCTAACACTGTACACCTTTGCCTGGCTTTTACCTCACATGGCATGTGCAGAGCGTATCTCATCAGGTCCCCTGTTCCTGGGAAATGGTAGAGCAACCTCTCACCAGGTCCTATCTGTCTCTGTTGCCATGCATGCAGGCGGGTTGGCGTGGTGTGTGAGATGTATTTGGTTTGCATTTTATCTACTGATAGCACAGTGGTTGCATGGAGGATCACATTCTTGCTCAAGATGGCAGTCCCCATTTCCACGTACCTGGGGGCTGAATGCT
This sequence comes from Chaetophractus vellerosus, assembly GCA_004027955.1. Classification (NCBI taxonomy): domain Eukaryota; kingdom Metazoa; phylum Chordata; class Mammalia; order Cingulata; family Chlamyphoridae; genus Chaetophractus; species Chaetophractus vellerosus. The sequence continues at coordinate 15,114 of PVKH010008914.1, read as the reverse complement.
GGACCTGTACCCTAGCACTATCATCCCGACACATTTATAAAATACTTTTATTTTCTCATCTCGGAAACTTTTTTTTTTTGAGTACCGGGGATTGAACCCAGGACCTTGTGTATGGGAAGGAGGTGCTCAACCACTGAGGTACATCCACTCTCCAGCTTCTTTTTAACAGACTGCTAAAATATTTCACCACAGAGTGGCAAGAGGAGATACCTTCTATTTAGTGAGGTGCTCGGCCTTCGGGGTAATCTCAGAGGTCGAGTGACTGAGAAAACATTGAATTGGTCCCTAGAGAGATGCACTCTTGGACCCGCACATAGCCTGGTTGGAAATGCTGCCTCCCTCTGATTGATGCCCAGTGGGCACAATAGCCCACCTACATGGAGTCTGCCCCCAGGTCCTGCTTTCTGTGACGGTTATTCTGAGGACCAGCCCCAAGCCCCAACCCCACATGAGGTATGCCCCAGATCCTTTATTCTCTGTGGAAAGACTATTTCCATGAGGAACACGGTCTTCTCTGGGGACCCACAACGCCCAAGGTAATGAACATTGCCTTTTCTTCTTAGCGTTGAAGTTTCCGGGACACCAAGGGTTCTAAAGTTGGGCCAAGCTTGTCTTCAGAGATGAAACAGGCATCCCTCACCAGGTACTCAAAGTCCCTTTTTCTAAGTGCTTCATTTTCTCCTTCTTCTGGAAAGTGAGAGATTTGGAAGAAAAACAATATTCTCACCAAATTCCAAAGTATTTGGGAGTAAAAGGAACACGGTTGGAAGTCTAAGCTAGTCCTGCTAGAGAAGGGGGAGGGAGCTGGTGTTGCCCAGTGCAGTTTGTTATTGTCAAGGGCTGCAGGGGGCCTGAGGTTTTACCCCACTTGGAAGCTGACAAGGGGGCCTGCCACAGTTTCCCGGGTGCTTGCAGAGGACACGAGACTCCCGGATCAGAGAGTAAGGGCTTTGTTACTCATGGCACAACAATAAGCGAGAACACATGTTTACATTCATTGCCCTCAAACCCTCAGGGGGATGCAGAGTGTCCAGGGGGACACTGTATACAGTAGGTTTGCGGCACAGCTGAGGAACTCTGAGTATAGGAATCCCCAGCCCCTCAAAGGAAGCTGCTAGCAAATCTGCCCAATTTTTGCCTCAGAATAGGACATTATTTTTATTTTCCTGGAGAGAAAAACATCTGCCCTCTGCTCCAGGGAGGATCACTGTCTCTACCTTCCAGGACTATTTGCCATAAAAAACATCCTTGAAAAGACTGTGCAGAACAGAAGCCATGAATGCTTCTGCTTAGAAGACATGCATGAATGCAAGAGACCTATGGAGGATTGTATCCCAATGGTTATTTCCCAGCGGCACATCTGCTGACACTTGGGTGATGCCAGTTAGGCTGAAATCCATCCGGTCTGCAATCCCAACTCACCTGGAACAAGGAGTTCAGCTAAGATCCTGTTGGGACCTAACTCCTCAGGTTCAGAAATTCTTCAGGCTACTCAAGAGCTCTGCTCTCATGAGTCCTCTCCTCAAGAACAAATAAACATATAATGGGAAACAATGTTTTTACACAAGGCTGAAGATTCTTTCTTGATTAAAGCTGTTGTTATGGATTGCAAAGCTTAGTTTCCAAGAGCTGCAGGAAATCTCTTCTTCCTGGCCATCCTCACTCCACTCTCTCTGGGCTACACAAATCATTTTGGGACCATACATGGAGAGGCAAGGTGAGGCTTAGGAGCCCTGGATAGTTAGTCTTCCAAGGTGACCTTCAGAAAGCTGATGATACCTTCTTGGCCATATTCTTTAAACCATTAAAGAGGGCTTTTTAATGTGGACATACTGTCAGTTTCCTTTAAACCTTTCCAGGGTAGGTAACCTATAATGAACTTGTCCTCTTTGGATTCCCAATGCCATGCCAGTCCCAGGAACCTGTTCACACTCTGCACCATGGCTGGAAATAGAGTTATAGAAGTCATAGCTTGTCTGGAAAGCCCCGGTCACTTCCTTAAAAATTGCATGAAGCTCTTGGCATTTGGGTGAGTTAGGGATCATGGACCCAGGTCAGAGAGGCCTGAAATTAATGGTGGTTTACAGCTTATTTTAAGAGAATTTAAGCAAGAGCTTGTTTCCTGTGTCTTAAGATATTATCAGGATTCTCAGTATCAAGGGCACAAAGATGAGGGTATGTAGCACTTATCCAGACTAGCTGGTAACCAGCTTTATATCATCTCACTGTTCCATCATTTCCAAGTTCAACTTCTCCACCCCTTTCACCTTTTGGGTAGTCATGTTAGGTTTGGGTTTAAGGAAATGACCATGCTGAAACATGAGTCACATGTGAATTAAACAGAAGGACTGGGCTCCTTGAGAAGACTCAAACACATTGTGCTGCATGGCTTCCAGCTGTGTGTTAAAAGAATTCCTTATTCACGTTGGGATGGTGGGCATTTTTCAGGGCACCTGCAAAACAGTTGCCTACATGGAAACCCAGTCCATTGAACCTAAAGCTATTGCTCAGAAGCATAAAGGATTTATCTGAGTTTTAACACTCTAAGATAAGATATAGCAATCTGTTTGCAGACTCAGGCTAATAAGGTAAACTCCCAAATCTATAAAACAGAGACATATATCAAATTAGAGACAGGTAGAGATCCAGAGAAAATTAATTATTTTTACTTCCAATAATAGCCTTTTTAATATATAGTGCCTTTTTAATCTACGGCCCTGAACCTCTTTGTAGACAGTAATTCTAGGCTACTACTTGCGAGATAGGTGGGTGGACTTTCTGATACAGAAATGCATCTTGAACTCATTTTAATGAGCATTTCAAGGCAGGAGTCTTGAAAGCAATCCATTCCAGAGTCATACAGGATGTAGAATTTTTTTTTTATTTTTGCACAGCTTGAGAGAAAAATTTAAAAAGTAAACTTTTACGTTTGGGGAATATAGAATTTTTAGATTGATGAAAGATAGAGTTTTAATTTTTTCCCAGAGAGTAGCATTTCATTTCTTTTGCATTAAAAAAGCAGTCTGTGAGGATGCAAACAGTACGTTTCCAGCATGGATTAAATTCTGAAACCAAGGCAAGAAAAAAAAATGCAAATCTCATTTACAATTTCACCAGCAGGCGGCCTTTGACGTGGCCCTGGACCAGTTCTGCAGGCTCTCTGCCTCACTGAATTTAGGGAGGCAAGTGGGCCTGCCTGGAAAATAAATGAAAGGGAGACTGGGCGAGAGAAAAAGAGAGAAAAGGAAAGGCATTTTTGAACACGTATACGTAGCCGGGGGGAATAACCGGTTGGTTATTGCTGTGCTGGTGGCTTACGTGGGGGGCTGCAGAGAGCAGGAAGGGCGAGGACGGCACTTGACGGTCTGCCTGGGACACGGAGCAGCCACAGGCTTTGATCAAACCCTCTGTCAATGCAACACCTTGGACACGGAGACCTGTTAGCCTTCCCTTTGCGGGAAATGAGACAGGTGGGGGTGCAGGTGCAGCAGGTTACATACTCTCTTGAAGGTCACAGGACGAGGCATGCAGATCTCACTCGTTGTGAGTTCTGTTAGGATGAACCACATGGCAAATAACTTAAACCGAGGAAGGGAAATGAAAATGAAGCTTTCAGAACATCGCCTGGTTTTCCTTTGGGTAAGAGGGATGAATTGGAGGGCGCATGTACCAAGATGGTCCAATGGACATTCCAGTCCTGCTGGAGATGGACAGGGCATGGGGGATAGGATGAGTGGACTTCTTCATCTCCTCCTTTCCTTCCCCAGGCTTGTTGGGGTTAAATGTGGGACTTTAGAACAAGGGTCAGAGAGTAAGTTTTTTGGCTCTGTGGGTCCTATCTGTCTCTGTTGAATAACTCAACTCTGCCACTGTTCCAATAGAATTTTACTTACACAAAGCCGTGGTTTAGATTTGGCCCACAGGCCATAGTTTGCAAACCCTTGGTCTCTCTAGAGGGCCACGTGCTATGGGGAGACAAGGAGCAGAGCCTTGCAAGAAGCACAGAATACCCGGGCCAACCCCCGCCCGTGATTGAGGCCAGCCTGTGCAGCTTCTGCCAGCCACCAGCCTGCGAGCAGGACCTGCATCTTCTGCGCTCTTTCCAGGATATTTGAATTGTTCGTAGTGTAAGTGTCTTCTCTGGATTATCAAATTGGGTGTGAGGTTGAGTCCTGGTGTTTGCAAACACAAGTCTCATTAGCAAAGTGGACCAAGCAATCAGCAGGCGTCAAGAGAAGCAGACATCCGAAATAAAGGCAGACAACCTTTTCTTTTTTATTTCGCTTAGACAAAATGCAAAGAGTGTCTCATCAAATTAAAAAATAAACAAAAAAGAAGACCAAATCGATTCCCCCCACCCCTTCACTCACGGCACTCATCCTAATTAACAACAAAAGAAGATCAATTGAGGACTCAGTTTCTAATGAGAAAGAAACGTGTGTGTAAACATGACTAAAGTTTCCCCCTGCCCCCAAATCAATGTTCCTTTTAAATTCACAAATAGGGTAATTTTTCCCCCCGTTTTCTTTCTTTCATCTTGTGTGATAGAACTTCCAGTCAGAAGATTTAATTAGTTCCCCCATGCACTTTGTAGAAAATCAGTAAAAATGCAATAGCCTGTGAAGATCATAAAACTGGACTTCTTTCCCAAAAAATCAGATGCCCAGGCAGATGGAGCTCACACTCAGACAGAAAAAAAGCAGGAGAGTCTTTGCACTGTCTGTGATTTCAGTAGTTTTTTTTTTTAATATATTTTGTCAATTTTCTTTAATTATAAATATTGGAATTCAGTAAAAAAAAGGTAGCTTTGATTGAATTTTTTTAAATTGTATTTACAACTTCTGTCCAGTCATGCTGTTTGTTATACCAGGGTGTAAGATTTTGCGTAGGGATTGTTTCCTTTCAAATGGCCCCGAGAGTCGAGCAGTGATTCCTGGGAGCTGCTCATCTTGGCTGCCTGTCCCAGCTCCGCCCCCTCTCGCTGAGGTAATGTGGCCACGGCCCCCGCCTGCCACGACTGTCCTTCTCTCGTGGAGGAGGTGGAGGAGGAGGCCTCCATGGGGATTGGCTCGAGCACTGTGGGGCGCTTCAGGGTCCGACTTTTCTGAGGTTCCAAGCACGCTTGCCCTAAACTCAGGTCTCTGCTGGTGCCTGGCCCTCCTCGGTTTAACAAAAAGTCCATTCTAAGGTATGGAGGCAAATGTATGAGGTCACCTGGAAAGAAACAGAACAGTTAGTTGGTTTCTTCACTCGGCAGACGTTTCCGAGGGACCCCGTGTGCACGGGGAGAGGCTGGCCCTTCGGGGTTTGGAGATGGAAAGGCCACGGCACGATGACCCATTTCAGGACACCTGGTGGCCGCGGAGCCATCCTCACGCCTCTCCAGCCACAGGGTAAGGGCTGGCTTCTCTACACTGCATCACGTAGGCTGTTACATTAACTAGAAGGAAAATACACATCACAGGACACAGTGTACGCATTGTGATAAACCAAACCCTGGAACGGATGGAACTACTCAGGGGAGCAGAGGGCTTGAGTCCGGAATGAGGATGTGGGTGCCATGGAAGGTTCTAGGCTCACAATTCTGTTCAACTCTGTGAGCTTGGCTGGTTAGTTAGCGGGTTTTCTGGTCCCTCTGGCCTCCTTACCAGGCCTTGCCTAACTGCTGAATTTCTCCTTGTCTCTCTTCTGTTTCAGTTAGTGCTGTGCATAGAGATAAGAACTTAGATTGGAGTATTAGTAATTCTACTTCTTCTTAAGGTCACTAGTTTGGCTTCTATGGGCCCCATGGAGATGCTACTCAGGTCTCTTTGAGAAGACCTGCTGCAGGGAGAAAGGTTGATTGATGGTCTCCAGCTGTCACCCCCAAGGATGCTGAGGCTACCTTTCCTCTGGCTTGCTCCCAGCCAAGGACTGAGCAGGATGGAGCTCTACTGCCGACCCACTCCTGCCCAACACAAGATTCCCTAATGGGTAACTTCTCGGGGATTCCCCCTCAGCCTGGTGGGAACCTTCCCAGAAGGGCATTGCAGTCTGAGGTTCTTCCTACCCTATCCTTCCCTCCCATTCTCTTTCCCCAGGTGCCAGACATGCACCTTGATGTGGAACTCCCGCCCACACCTGCTCCTTCTCTCTACTTGTCACAAGAATTTTCCCCAATAAATTTTTTGCACATCTCATCCATCTTGGCATCTGCTTCTTGGAAAACCTGAATTGATAAAGCATCTATAACCATCAACTACTGGAATGGCCCTTTTGAAGGTCCACTATGACCTCTAATTGCCAAGTTCTATGGTTTATCCTTGGTGCCTATCCAACTTGTACTATCTGCAATATTTGATGCTGTGGATATTTTTGTTCTCAGAACTCTCAGCTTTCATGACTTTGGGCTCCCCCAGATCTCTTCCATTTCTGACTGTGACTTCACTTTTTCCTTGGCTGGATCTTTTCTGCCATCCATCTCCTAAATTCAGGGGTTTCCTCACTGTTCTGTTCTCAGCTCCCTGTCCTGGAGATTTTGGCTGCTTACATCATCTCTTTATGAATAGCTCTCGCATCTATATTTTCAGTTTTGCTTTCTTTCCCGAGCCCTAGACTAAAATGTCAGACTCTTTGTTAAATATTTTCATGTGAACATCCATCCTGAGTTTTAAATATCACATGCTCCAAACCCAGTTCAGAAAAGCCAGACTCTATTTCCACCCTCACCACCAAAGAAATACTACTTTCTCCCATTTGCCTAATTGTGTTTAATGCCATCACTATCCTTCCAGGTACTAATGCTTGAAACTTCAGGGTCCTCATTGATACCTTCCTCTCCAGGTTAATTCTACTTGCAAAAATATCTTTTGACTGCTCCTCATCCTTGTCTTCATGACCGTGGTTCAAGTCCTTAATACATTCCATCAGTCTCCTGCAATGCATGGGCACAATTAGAATCCTGCTGCTAGATGTACTTCGCATACCACTGGCTTGAGCTGGAGGGAACCCTGGATCTAGCTTTCTGGTCTTTTTGACATAAGCAGTGCTCATTCTCAAGTCCAGTGCTTCCCAACCTTTCCCACCTCAAAGATTCATGTAGACAACGGGTATTTGTACAGCATGCTGGGATGAATCTGTGAGTCTTGCCCTGGCCATTTTGAGGGCTGAGAGGCTAATCATCTTGACACACCCATAACTAACTCTTTTATGGCTTATCAGGTGGAAGTTCTGGTTAGAGAATGGGCTGAGGCATACAATCCTGGAGGAAAGAGGATGTATAGGCTTGACAATGACCTGAGCTCAGGGCACAGCAATGGAATATAAGACAAGGAAGAGAATCATGAAATATGAAGGAGGCTAAAGGAAGCTGGCTTTGGGATTGATGACAAGAGAGAAGGAGAGCTTAGGGACAACTCCTTCCTAGGTTTTAAGCTTAAGGAGAGTGGATGGATGGAAGAACCATTAATTGTGACAGGATATGTGGGAAAAGATCATTTTTTGGTGATCAAAGATGATTGGTTTGATTTCCAACATGCTGAGTTTGATGAGGTTGAGGGACCCCTTAGAGGAGGCATCCACTGGGTGTTTTTATTTTCACAATATATCTAGGGGTGTAAATTATTCCTTGTGTTCTAAATCTAAAATAATTGATGATTCCTATTTCTTTGCAACATGCCCTGCTTTCCTTATTTCCCCATGAGCCTTACAGCAGTCAGTCACGCCTTCCTCAACAAGCATCTTTGGGCCCTAGGACTCTGCAGGCACAGGCTAGGGGACTGCTAGAATACCTGTGCCCAGTAAGGACTGACACGCTAACAAAGTGATGGAAGCATTTTGGGCTTAAACAGTAAACTAAACCTCAGAACCTTATAAAAGGCTTTCACACTACCCACCGAATGGGAATAACCAGTAAAATAGAAGGAAAGGCCCACTCAGTGGTACAGAAGAAGAAATAAATAAAAATAGACAGGCACTGATAAATGCATTTTGTATAATTTAAATGAGCATAAGAGCTTTCTGAATGCTATTATTTTTCTTAGGATTTGTTCCCAGGACAAGAAGAACAATGACCTTATTCTCAGGAAATTTACCAAGCAATTTCTGTGTCCTAAAATTACATTGTCATCTAACTTGGTATTCATGGTGCAAAAATCCATTTAGTATTCTCCATTTGCTTTTTTCGGATGTTTTTATCGTATTAGGTGATGGTGAGTAATTACATGATTTCATTAAGAAATGTGGCATTTGTTTTGCTAAAATGGCCCCAGCAGCCCTTTGGGATCAATGGTGCAATGATTCAATGTTGGCTTTTACAGTGGACTGGAAAAAGGAAAGCCTAATAATAAATGCCCTGTCAATGAATTTGTCATAATATTCTCATAGAAAGAAACTGCATCATTTGGCAAACTTTTAAAAAGAATTTTGGTAATTTGATGCCTTTAGACTTTGGCTTAGAAAACATGATGGCATGAGGCTGACCATTACAGAAGCTACTATGGAAGGGACAGGTATATCCTGCCATACATATGGCTTTGTTCTTGAAAAATGAAAGTATTTAGTTTATAAAAAAGAAACCTTATTACCCTACTTCTTTTTATGATGGCATTGAAAGTTATTTATCTTCATTTATGGTAGTGGATGTATTCTTCAACTTTCCCCAGCAGGCGTTTCATTATTTGCAAACAAATATCATGAAAGCATTAACAAAGCTGCCATTAAAAAAAGAAACTGGAAAATTCTTTTGTACAGTGAAGAACAATTTGTATGTGAAGCAACGCATCCTAATTAACTAATTTTGAAATTTGTGGGTTTTTATGGGTCTAATTTCCTAGAAGCAATTAGCTGTCCTTATTCCTAAGAGACCAATAAGTAAATGATGTAAGATTTTCTCTCTTATTTATTTTCATGACTGATATGATTTTTGAAATCATTTTGTCCAAATAGTTGAGAGAATTTGGAAGACAGGACTATTTAAAAATGTGGGTCAAGAAGGCCTTGTGCTGCTTCTGAGACCCAAGTAAATTTTGAGCACTTGACATGTTGGTAATGTGTTGTAAGCGATTTGGGGGTAAGCCTCCATCCCAGAAACTCTCCATTGAATGAGCAGGGGCTGTTAGACCCCTAAAACACATCCTGGTCCCAGTTGCATTACAAGACGGGCAGGCCTCACATTGGACTTTGAAATCAAAAGACAAAGCCCATGATATTTGCACCCTGGCTGTAGGAGTTCTCACTCCTGATTTGGCAAACAAGAGAGTTAGGGTAGCTGAAAAGAGAGGTGAGAAATGGAAATCTTTAATAATGGAGACAGCTCCACATCAAATTTTAAATACAAGGGCTATTTGTGTTTGCTTATTGCAGGCCTGCCAAGTGATAATATCTTTGAATGATCCAGGCAAAGCTTTATTAAGTTGTACCATGCTCTAATTAGCTTTCAACAGTGCATGCTTTCTGATTAGCACTCAACGTAACCCTTTCAACCGTGTGAACACTGCAAATGAGCTCTCTTAATAATTTACGCACTTATACGAAAGAACGCACCAGAGTAATCAATGAGCTTTGTTTGTTAAAGGCATTTTATGTCAGTTGAAATCCCAACCCATGTGCTAGTCCAAATACCAGTCTGGAAACCAGATACTCTAATTGGCGGTCCATTTCCTATGTACTTTAGGCACCAACATGTACTTGTTACTGCAGAGGGAGGGACTGAAATGGCAAAATGTGGGGGAAATCTGGATATTGGCCAACTTGCTTTCCTTATCCTCCCAGCCCTCCATCTGCCTGCTTTACCTGGGAGAAATGAAGTATCAATTCCGACCAATGATTGTGAGCAGAGGTCTGGAATAACAAAGCCTGCATTTAATCTGACTGACTAGTGGTATAAACCTGGGCTCAGTTTCTCGTCCATAAATGGCTCTACCATAGAGGGCTGTGGTGAGAATTAAATTGGATAATACATGTGAAGATTTGACTAAATGGGGATTCCCCCTTCTCAGAGAGTCTGAAAGCACGGGCCAGAGGTCTGCCAGGAGTATGAGGCAGGAACTCTTCTCTCAGCCCTTAGTTTCTGGCTGTATTGTGTTGAATAGTGATCTCCCAAAGAGACGTCCAAGTACTAACTCTTGGAACCTCTGACTATGACGTTATTTGGAAATAGGGTCTAGGTAGGTTGATTAAGTTAAGGATCTCAAAATGAGGTCATCCTGGATTTGGAGTAGGCCCTAAATCCAATGATAGGGGTCCATGTAAGAGCCAGGCATAGGGAAACTTGAGCCACAGAGGTACAGGGGAAGGCAGAGATTGGAGTGATCAAGGGACTCCTGGAGCCACCAGAGCTGGAAGAGGCAAGGAAGGCTTAGGGAAGCATGGTCCTGCCAACATCTTGATTTCAGACTCCTGGCCTCCAGAACTGTGATGGAATAAATTTCGATTGTTTAAGCCACCCAGTGTGTGGTACTTTTTATGTCTGTCCTAGGAAAGGAACATACTGTCCCTTCTTCTTGGCTGCAATGGGCTTGGGGCACTTCTCACACAAAGCCTCGCTGACCATTTCCGCTGAGTGGGAATGGCCTCTGCTTCCATCATCCAAGGGAAAGGGAGAGAGTTTCTCCCTAATGCTCAATCAGGCAGCCAACACCAGCTGTCCTCTGAGCTCACAGCAGCCCCTCCACCAGCTCCGCTGGTGCTAGCCTGTCATCCATCCTTCCTTCTACCGAATTCTAGACCAAGCCATCACTTCTAGTCCCTTGCTCCCTGAGGAAGCTGACCCCTGTCCAACTGGTCACCAAAGGAACCCTCGGGGTAGGCTGGACTGCTCGCTGGACCTGGACTCACTGGCTTTGCTGCATTCTTGCCCCAACTGGGGCAGAATCCCCTTTGCTCTACTGGGGCAAGCATAACCTTTCTTGGTTCCTCACCACCCAGGCCTCCCTAGCTGGCTTGCCTCTGGGCTCTTCACCCACTTGACGTTGCATGGAGAAGCAGCTCTTGGGGCAATCAGTCAGGGCAGCCTTGAGTTTTCCTAGGACAAGTTCAGGATCCTTTCTGCATTGAACCCAAGCCATCACATTGGGTCACCCTCCTCAGGGGACTCATCTCAATATACAACCCCGTGGCTTTCTCCTGTGCTGAGTCCCTAATGGCCACAACACTGGCATAGCCAAAGCCCCATCTTGTTACTCTGTTTTCAGTAAAACCAGTTACAATAAAACTCACTTATATTCTTTGGTAAGGATTTATAGCCGTTGGGTTTCACTTTTTTGCGTTTGCTTCCCTCTCTCTTTCTCTGTCTCTTTTTCTGCCCCCATCTCTCTCACTTTCCCTCCCTCCTTTCCTTTCTTTCTTTTTTGTTTTGATTCTTTTGCCCTGACACTTTATCCAAGAAGCAAAAGACATAGAGAAGGGGTGAACTGTGACCTAGAGAGGGTGAAGGTAAAAGAGGGATGAGATGGCTGAGTGCAAGACAGAGACCAGAGCATGAGTATCAAGGAAAGTGTGTGTGTGGGTGAAAAAGAGAGGGAGAGGGAGAGGGAGAGAGAGGCAAGGGGTAGGAGGGGGGGATGGGGAGGGAGAGAAGGAGGGAGAGGTAGAGAGGGTGTAGGGAGGTGGGGGAGGGATGTGGAGGTGGAGGGAGAGAGAAGGAGGCAGGATGGGGAGGGAGCAGGAGAGAGAGGAAACCAGGGGAGGGGAGTGAGCACAGCCTGCTGCTTTCACTCGTGCCTTCCAGGGTAGATGGAGGCGTTAGCCATGATTTCAGTGTTGCACCTTATTATTTGACATCATGTTCCATTTCTCATCCTTCTGTCACCACCCTCTGGGGACCTTCAGGCCACTAATATCACCAAGAATTCAGATTAAGTAAGTCAGCCTTGGCTGCTCCCTCTGTCTCTAACCATTTAAAGCATGAGTGTTGTCAACGCGGCCTTGCCTCGGTCTGCCCCCGCGTCCCTCAGCAGAAATGTGCTCACAGCCAGTCACCCTCCACCGAGGGCTCAAGCCGCAGTTGGCCTGACTGCATGAAAACTGCTCTACTAGCCCTTCCTCATTTAGCTGAACACCAGGAGATGCCCCCTTCCTAGGCAAAACTTCCTGAGCTTTCTCAGTATCTTCAGACTCACACACAAAGTATGAATGTTTTTCAGCTTTGGAAGAAGGATGGCAAAATCAATAGAGAGACAGAACAAGGACGCATCAATTCAGAAAATCTATAATGGACGTGCATTGCATTATTCTCTGCTCAAACAGTGGTTCCTGTTGTTTAGCACGGACCACACTGGAGGAAAAAGTGTCTAAAGCCTCGATCAGTGGTTCTCCGCTGGCGGCGTGTGGTTGTCACAGCTGGAGGGGGGGGGGTCTGCTACTGGCCCTTGAGACAGACGTCAGGGCTCTGCTCTAGTGCGTCCGATACTCCACCACTAAGAATGATCCTCCCCCAAATATTAATGGTGCTGCTTTCAAAGAATCTTGGTTTAGATGATCAAAGTGCACAATTACAAGTGGATCATTATTTCACTTTAATTTTCCTTATAAAATTGAATTCTATCAGGTTGAAGCATCATATTCCTCAGCCTCAGAGTACTAGTCCCATACAAGTTATGGCCTGGGTTTGTCAGAGGGAAAATTAAGATATGGGTCCCCTGAATAGTGGTCAGCAGGTATGGTGGTTTGAATCTGTATCCCAGAAAAACATGTTCTTAAATTAAATCCATTCCTGTGGGTGTGAACCCAGTACAAGTAGGACCTTTCGATGAGGCTACTTCAGTTAAGGTGTGGCCCAACTCAATCAGGATGGGTCTTAATCCTGTTACTGGAGTCCTTTATAAGAGAATGAAATTCAGACAGAGGGAGAAAGCCACGGGAAGAAGCTGAAATCAACAAAACCCACAAGAGAAAGGAGAGGCGTGTGATAGAGGAGCCAAGGATCACCAGCAGCCAACCCAGAGTGCTGGTCTTCAGGAAGAAAGCATCACCTCAATCTGGAATTTCTTTTAGCCTCAAAACTGTAAGCTAATAAATTCCCTTGTTTAAGCCAACCCATTTTTTGATATTTGCTTAAGCAGCTGAAGAAACTAAAACAGCAGGCAGAGACCCCAAGTCTTTCTCCAATTTAACTTGAGGAGATGGGAATTTAGAAAAATGGAATGAGAACTGGTTAGAAAGTCCAGAGCTTCACCTTGAAGTCCTGACTCTGTCTTTAATTAGTTCTGGGAACCTTTTATATTTTAATGCTCTTGTCTTTAAAGCCAAGGGGCCCTGAAGATATCTAAGGGAGCCATTGAGACAAAAAGAGTCTTTCTTATGCTCTGAGCTAGCTCACCTGTTAAAACTGGCTGAGCACATCTGTTCTGGGGCTTTGGTGATTAGAATGGGGCAAGCAAATGCATTCCTGGGGACCTAAAGCTTTAAGACACATTGCAACAGCCCCCTTCCTCCTCCTATATAATGCTTTATTAGTCAGAAACTGAAAACCTGTGAAAGCTTTCACAACAAATTCACAAAAAATGAAAGTGAGTCACAATCCCGAGGGGTTTAAATCTCTTCTGGGGAGACATAAAAAGATGCTTTCAATTGATTTCTAACAAGGTTTGATATCTATGCTTGGAAGGAGCTGAATATTGATGCAAAGGAAGGAACAAATGAAGCTGGCCTTGAGTTCCAGCAATTTCAATAAAAACCACAGCAATCAGACTTGCAATGCCACTACAGTGTCAATGGGTAAGGTACCAAAGGGGACAGTATGGTCTGCCAATTCAGGGGAGACCAGATCTAATGCTTTTTAAGTTTCATATCAATGTGGCAGTGTGGTAATGAAAACTTGTAAATGAACCTCTCTTGGTAAATGAATCTTCACTCCCAGATAGCAACCAGGAAAAACTCTAAATAAATAATGTGAGACTGATAGAAGAGGTTCATGTATGCGAATTCTAGTATCACTCTTGGCTTGTTACTTGGGAGGCCTCATACATTTTTAAAAGCTCATGGACATGGTGATCCTACCCTCTGGTGATCTTTAAAAACCACACTCAAGTATTAAGGAGAGCTCTGCATTTGCTGCTGCTCATGGTTCTTCTGAAATAAAAAAAAATTCTGAAATAAAAGCAGGATTGGAAAAATTTCTCCAGCATTTAGGCAAGCTCAGAATCCATTCGCAGGCACTTTGGAGCTCCCATTGGGAGAGATCACTGAGATTCAAAGATGGATCCAGCTCCCACATAAGACTCGTGGGGAGCCACACACTTGGGGACCACCCAAGGAAGAACCCTGCCTGGAGGGTTACACCTGCTCTGCATTGAGACTAGCGCACTCATCTCAACAGCCCAGTGCATCTTGAATTCCCACGGAGGGAACTGAGCTAAGCTGGAATGGGAAGAATTCTAGAAAGAGGAAAGAAACATTTGTGGATGATTATTTACAGGAGGCAGGAGGGTTGGAACCTGGAGATCAGAGGTCAAGGCTGGTGAAGATGACGAGGCCCTGCAGTTCTTCAACCTGAGAGCAATGGGAAGCCAGGGAAAGCGTTTAAACAGGAGAGCATTGATGATATCACTTAAAATTATAGCTTGTTTTTTCCATGCATTAGAACTTGGTGCCAGCTGGACCAACACTGGGCCACAATGAAAGTTTATCTTGTGGTTTTTCACATTCCCAGGATCTGCAGGTGGCTTTTGGCTTGTAACGAGGTTGAGCTGGGCATGTGTGTGTGTGTCGGGTAGGGATGGAGTCTGTCTTTCATAAGCAAGAGTCTTTACTCTGGATTTGGTCTTGTTTCTTGGACCTCCTCAAGACTTACGTGTCCTGTGTCTTCAGGACCCTTTTGTCTGTTCTCAGTGACACCACATGCTATTCTGATAAAGAGAACTGTGGGAAGTGTTGGTTTAATATATTCACATTATTCTGTCTTAGGATACCTGGCACAGAATCTTTTTACATAGAAGATATTCAGTAAGTATGTGTTGAGTAAATGAATATAATACATTTGTATTTTAAGAAGGGCTTTCTCCAGATGCAGTGAAATTTCAGTTCCCATCGTGAGTTGTTTTGCTTTTCACCTGCAGCACTGGTATCTAGGACACTGGTGACCCCCCTGCCTCTGCATCCCTGGCCCATCAAGTAGAGTCCTCCTTCTCACATTTC
>PVKH010008913.1:0-19165 GCA_004027955.1 Chaetophractus vellerosus | reverse complement strand
ATGTTGACAAGATACAAGAGAAGAAGAAAAATAAGAGCTTGACCTATAGGATTACCTTTCCTCTAGTTGTATCTGTATATTTGGGGAAATGCTGCCAGTATCTAAATAGCAGAGCAATTTTTTGATAGTCTTGTGGGATGATGGTAATAAAAACTGGAGTCTAGAGCCTTCCAAAGAGAAAGAAACTGATATATCCTCCACCCTTTTTGTTTAGAAACAAATGTTTGTGTACCCTAGGAGTAAAGTTGAACAGGAAAATAGATAAGGCGTAGCCATTATTGAAGATTACAAGTTTTCTCTAGTCTTTTACCAAAACAAAAATAAGTTGACTCTAAACAAAATAACATTTTCTATGACTACAATTATCTCTAAACTTTTCTTTTCTTTTACAATATCCACCATTAAATAAAGTATTCTGGCATATTGTGGTAGATTCAGCTATGTACCCCAGAACAAAACATATACTATATTTTAATCCACTTTCCTATGTGTGTGGGCACATCAGAAATTGGACTTCTTGAAGGTGTTAATTTTTTAAAGTAAACTTTATTTCAACTTCATAAGATAAAATAACAGACAAAAGGCAGTTTTACAAATTATGGAAGCATTACTCTAAAAATTCTGTCCAGACACATTTATCTCATTTAATCCTAAAAACAAACTCAATTATTTCTCCAGTGCTCAGAGAGATACATAAATGAGCATAGATCAGTTAAATGACATGACCAAGGTCTCTTTGTTAATAAAGAAAATGTAGAAGAAGAATGCTCAATCATATTCATATCTCATAACACTAAACCCCATGTTCTTTTTTTTTTGTTACTTTAGGCATTAGTATAGTACCTTCTTTGACTTTGCTACAAAAATATTACAATATCACTATTAACTATAGTCTATAAGTTATATGAGTTGTCTTTTTCCCATGATCACCATATTCTTAATACCTTGTAGTAGAACATTTCTGTATTTATATTATTACCACAATCCTCACCTACCACCAAAATTACTATGTAATACAGTTTCTATTTTATCCTCTAGCTGTCTTTCAATTAACAATAACCTCCCTGGACTACCATTTTCAGCCACAATCACATTTATAAATTAGTAGTGTTTGTTATAATCATGATAATGTGCTACCATCAACTGTATCCATTACCACCTACTTACAATTAACCTTATTAAGCATTCTACATACAGTCAGCATTAGCTTCCCCTTCTCAACTCACATTCTGTCACCTAGTAACCTATACTAACCTATAGTCCAACTCTATTAGTTTACTGATGGTCTTTAGTTCATATCAGTGAAACCATACAATATTTGTTGTTTTATGTCTGGTTTATTTCACTCAACATAATGTCCTGAAGGTTCATCCATGTTGTCATGTGCTTCCCCAGTTCATTCCTTCTTACAGTGGAATAGTATTCCATCATATGTGTATATCACATTTTGTTTAACCATTCATTGGTGGATGGGCACTTGGATTTTTCCCATTTTTAGCCATTGTGAGTAATGCAGCTATGAATATCAGTGTGCAAATATCTGTTCGTGTCCTCACTTTCAGTTCTTCTGAATATATTCCCAGTAGTGGGATTTCTGCATAATGTGGCAACTCTATATTTAACTTCCTGAGGACCTGCCAAACATCTTCCACAGAGTCTGCACCATTTTACTCTCCCATCAACAGCAGAGTGTTCCTATTTCTCCACATCCTTTCCAATATTTGTAGTTTTCTGTTTTTTAAATAATGGCCATTATTGCAGAATTGGAAAAAACAATTATCAAATTTATCTGGAAAGGAAACAGCCCCTGAACATCCAAAAATATTTTTAAAAAGAACAAAGGTGGTCAACTCTCACTTTCAGATGCAAAGCATATTATTTACCTATAGTGGTAAAAAAAACAGCATGGTAATGGCATAAAGATAGATTGACCAATGGAACCAAACCAAGAACTCAGAAATAGAGCCTCACTCTAGAAGAAAATGTAGGGAAACATCTTCAAGATCTTGGGGTAGCTGGTGGTTTCTTGGACCTTACACCCAAAGAATGAACAATGAAAGAAAAAATAGATAAACAAAGACTTCCTAAAAATTAAATACTTCTGTGTTTCAAACAATTTTGAAAAGAAGGTGAAAACACAGCCTTACTCAATTGGAGAAAACCTTTGGAAACCACATATCTAGCAAGGATTTGATTTACATGTTGTATAAAGAGATCTCACAACTCAATGAAAAATGACAAGCAACCCAATTTAAAAATGAGCAAAAGATTTGAACAGACATTCTTCCAAAGAAGAAATACAAATGGCCAAAAAGCACATGAAAAGATGTTCAACATCACTAGTTATTAGGGAAATGCAGGCAAAAACTACAATGAGATATCATTTTATGCCATACAGACTGCTAGTAAATATGTCATTTTGGTTAAGATGTGACTCAACTGAATGAGGGTGGTTTTTAATCCAGATTACTTGAGACTTTGCAAACAAGACCCAGAAGTCACAAATGTGAGAAGAGAGGATATTACCATAATACAGGAAAACCAAGGGGCTCCAAGGACTTGACAGCTAACACCAGAATGCTATAGTTTTCAGGAAGAAAGCAGGCCATGCTATTAAAGAGAAAATTTAAACATATATGTAAGAGAGAAAGTATAAAAAATTAAGCATGGTTACACAAAAAGATTGCAAATACAGAAGAGACTTAAGTAATAGTGTTAAAGTCTAACATATTTTATTAAAATCACAGAAGAGGGGAAAAGAAAATGGAGTAGAACAATATTTGAAGAGATAATGGCTGGGAATTTTCTGAAATTCATGAACAATATCAAGTAACAAATAAAAGAAACCTTATGAAACTCAAGCAGTAAAAATGCAAATAAAATTATGTGGATATATATCATATAAAATGGATAACATTCAGAGAAGTATTGAACATCTTTGAGCCAGTGAGAGATAATAATAATTTTCTTTCAAAGGAGATAAATTTTAAACAGTTGATTTTGCAACTGAAAAATGGAAGGCAGCAGACAATAAAACGGTATTTTTAAAGTGCTGCGGAAAAAACATTCCCCTCCCTAGACTTTTATATTTTGGGATAATAATCTTCAAGAATTAAAACAAGGAAAAATTTTATTCCAATAGAATTCCATATTGGTATTTTTCAGAGAGGGAAAATGATTTGAGATGGAAAGTCATTGCATATTAAGAAATAAATAACAATGGAAATGTTAAGTATTTGTATTAATTTAAACAAATGTGAACTGCATACATGAATATTCATTGTGCCTAGTGTGGTATAAAATAAAAATGCCTGTATATAAATTTAAAATGCAAAATGGCAATCACATGTAAGTCAGGCAAGAGTAAATGGACAAAAAGAGTTTAGAAGGTCCTTGTGTTGTTTTTGAGTGAGTTAATAATGCATGCTACAATTTGTATAGTAACTCCCCCACAAAATAGTAAAAATGTAGAAATGGAATAGTAAAATATATTCAGTCTGCAAGAAAGTAAGAAAAGAAAGGGGGAAAAAAAAAACATAGAACTGCTGAGACCAAAAATACTTCTCAGAAAATTAGGTTAAAATTTATGGCATTTAACTATGATATATTTTGAACCAAATACTCCACAAATGCTGAATCAAAGAAAAAGAAAAATATCAGTGTGGTGATTTGGACTGTATATACCCCAGAAAATTATGTTCTTAAAACTAATCAGTTCCTGTCATTGTAAACTTAATGTAAGTAGGACCTTTTGATGATGTTACTTTAGGTAAGGCATGGCCCTTGGTGGATCTTAATGCTCTTAATGCTCTTACTGGAGTCCTTTATAAATGGGATGAATATATATATATATATATATATATATATAAAGAGAGAGAGAGAGGAGGGGGGGAGAGAGAGAGAACTATGGAAGCAAGAAGTTAAAAGCAACAAAACCCAGCAGAAAAGAGAAAGAATGGCAAACACTGCCATGTGCCTTGCCATGTGGCAGAGGAACCAAGGATCACTGGCAGCCAGTCTTCAGGAATAAATCATCCCCTTGATGATTCTTGATTTGGACAATTTTCTCAGCCTCAAAACTGTAAGCTAATTGTTAAAAGACAACTGATTTCAGGTTCCCTACTTTCAGCAGCCTAGGAAACTGAAACAATCAGGTAGGACATTTCTATCCCAGACCCACTGGTCCATTCTTCTTCCCATCATTTGGTTTTGCAGAGTTTGGGAGTTGCTCAGAGGCACCAGCCTAGGTCCCTCCTACCATGGACACAGACTATAGAGCCAACCAAAGCAGTGAGTTATAACCACAGGGACCCAAGTCATCAGAGACCCAGGGCAGAACACAAGTTGCTGAGGAGTACTGCATACAAAAGTGTCCCCAGTGTGGGGAGAGAGTCCATGGTAGAAGAGTGGGCAAGTAATGTGAACACTTCTTTCAGTTTCTGTTGACTGGACTACCTTAACATAAAACAGTCTTTTCTGGAGTGACCCGACTTTCTGGATTGACCCATCCCTAGGGCATGAAAGGGAAGAAAAAGCATCACAGAGAAAAAAAGAGTGGGATTTAAACTGAAGTGTTGTAAGACTGGAGGGTCCCAAAACTGAAAATATAAGGAAAATTGGACACTGAGTGAGGGAGAGATTTAAACAAACCATAGGAGCTGAGGAAAAAATTCTGCACAGAACCAAACAGAATGGATCCTGGAGAAAGAATTGAGGGAAGGAGTCTTTCTCCTGAAGATGAACCAATTTTACAAAAGTACAATCTTAAAAATTGTACTGCATATCCAGGACTAGAATCAGATGAAGAAGAGCTGAGAAAATCTGATCAGTGAAACACCGGCTATTCTATAGGTCTATTATAAGTTATATACCATTATCAATTTAAATAATATTTTAAAAATAGTCATTAATCACCATTGCAATTTCTTTTTTTCTTTGTGTTAATATTTAATAATTTTTCAAATGACTAAATTTTCATGTGTATTTTTCCATTCATTTTTGGAATTTTTGCCTAATTAGTTCAATGTGGTATGAAACTATTATATTAAACTTTATAATTTTATTTTCAACTGTATACATCATATATTTTTGATAACTCAATTAAATATTGAAAACAATGTATGAAGTATGACAATACACTTGTATTCCTTTCCATTTTTTGCTGTTATTTCAAGAAATTTTGCATTATAAATTCTATTGCAATATTATTTGTGATATAGAGGTTGCTGATAATTTATCTCCATGGGAGATCCATTGTTTAAGTCCTGAAGTTTAGCTATAATATGTTTCTCTGATGTACATAAGCTGGGCCCAATTCTTTCTTGCTTGCATTTGTTTAATATACTATACTAAGTTAGATAGAATTATGCTGTGGAAAAACTGACCCCTGAGATATCAGTAGCTTATAACAGCAACGTTTCATTTTTCCTCCATATTTCCTGCAATGTTCAGTTGTACCTCATCACATCCCCAGATTGATGGAGCAGCCTCTATCTGGTATATGACCACTTGTCATGGAAGAAAGATTCAGGTTCTTCAAACATCAACACAAAAATAACAAACATTATTTCTTCTGGCATTTCATTGACCAAAATACAACATGTGACTATGTATGAATTCAAAAGTGCAAGGATATATAATGATCCCATGGGGGACCGGGGGGATTTAAGAAAGGCAATAGCTGAAAGCAAGTAATACAATATATTCCACATATATTTTTACTCTGTAATTTACTTTCAACCCTCACAAGTAATCTTGTTTCTACTACATCTCTTGAAAAGCTTAGATGGCTGAAATCACTGACAGAATCTTGGAAATGATTCTTTTAAATAGGAAAGGTTTAATCCAATTAAATTCATGGATAGAAGCAGTGTCATTGTTCAGTCTCTTATTTTCTTATGTACAATCTTGTTTTTTAATGCTTCCTTGTCCTTTCTTCATTTTGCATCTTTTCATAAATGTCAAAGAGCACTACTGAAATCTCTTTTCAAATGATTCTTATTTTAGTCCACTAGGCTGCCAAATGCAATATACCAGAAATAGTTGGCTTTTACAATGGGGATTTGTTAGCTTACAAGCTTACGATTCTTAGTAAAATGTCCAAATTCAGGCATCATCAGGCAATGCTTTCTCCCTGAAGATCAGCTGCTGCCACTCCTGGACTCTTCTGTCATATGACAAGGCATATTGTGGCATCTGCTGGTCTCTCCCTCTCTTCTGAATTTCATTGATTCAGCTTTTTCCTTCCATTGCTTTTCTCTCTTTGCCTGAACTTCATTCTCTTATAAAGGACTCCAGTAAAAGGATTAAGACCCACCCTGGACCATACCTTAATTGAAGTAACCTAATCAAAAGGCCCTACTTACAAGAGGTGTGATGGTTAGACTGATGTGTCAACTTGGCCAGGTAATTGTGCCCAGTTGTTTGGTCAAGCAAACACTGGGCTAATTGTAATACAAGGACATTTATGGGCTTTAGTCATTGGTGAGTTTACTGCATAGATGGCTGATTACATCTATGTTCAACCAGCAATAAGTGACATTTTATCCAATCAGTTGAATGCCTTAAAAGGAGAAGTGATTTCAGCATTCAGAGAGAATTTCCCAGCTCGTATTTGGACAGCCAACGTCTCCCAGAAACTCATCAAGGACCTTTGTTGGACTTTCGTCGGAGCCCGTGCTTTGCAGCCCACCTGCGGAACCTGGAAGTCCATCGCCACGGTCATGTGAGAGAATCTTATAAAATATCATACTGTAGCAGAAAATTGACCTCAGATAATTCAAACAGCACTCAGAGGAGGTGGAGAGAAATGTTTTTATTATGCACAGACCCAGAAGGAAGAAAAATTTCTCCGTTCTGGGCACCCCCCAACACTTTTCATGGGATTATATAGGTTTCTATTCAGTTTCTATTCATTGGCTAGTGGGTTGCTAAGCAAAAGAGGTAAGATTCCTAGTAGTGTAGGCAGGTACCTAAAGTCTTAGCTCAGGGTTATAAGAAAGGGAGCTATCCTGGTTTTGAGTTGCAAATTTTTAGTTCAAAGACACAGCTGCTATGCTTATCTTGCTAATGATGGCCTGGGGAAGGAGACCGAGGGGAGGGAAAGGGAGAGGAGGTGTAAGAGACCATTTGTTTTCTTAAGGCTCCGAATTCCAAAGGGGGGAATTGGGGTCTCAAACTTCCCTTATCAATACTATTTACAGATATCTCCTGTTGATTCTGTTCCTTAGAGAACCCTGACTAATACAATAGGTTTACAACCACAAGGATGGATTAGATTTAAGGACATACTTTTCTGGGGTCCATAAAGCTTCAAACCATCATACTTCTTTCAAATATTCCACATATATGATAGTGTTATATTTGATTCCTTAAAGAAAGGCATCATAATCGGGCTTTGCCTTTCTATTTTCTATCTCAAATCAGATTTTCTTCACTTCCTTATAAATGAAACATTTAATATCATTTGATTTGGGGTATGATCTATTTAATATCTGGCCATTCTTACTTATTTTTATTGCTGTTTTCTATCCATGAACATAGTTTCTTCTTTGTTTCTTATCATATCCTATCAAAAATATCTATTGTACATAAATATCTATCTACTACACACTTGTATTCATTTAAAAATATAATTTGTTATTTCTATGTTATATTTTGTAGCTTAAATATACATGAATTGGGCTGTTTTCATCTTGTGGATTTGCCAATAACATAGGAAGTATTTAAAATCTCTTTTAATACTCTTTTTCTTTATGAGTTTTTCTTACCTTTTAATGCATTTGTAGTCCTTGGACCTGCATCTGATATTTTTTTGAATATCTATTTTCCTTTTCATTTCAACATTTCTATTATATGAATTTCTTTAACTAGTTTTATTGTTTTTAATAATATCATGAATTGGGTTTTTAAAATGATTGTATGTATAGTAAATAAAAGCTAATAGGGAAGGTTATTAAGAAAATAAATATTGTCTTTATCTTATGTTAGGGGTCAAGGTACCTGGATACATTATACTGACCAGCCTTTTGGAAGTAATCCAGCAATAGCTCATTGTCACAACATTGGTTTCCCTTTTCAGTATAATGGTGCTCCAAACTCTAAAAGATAGCGATACCATCAATTCTGTTGTTTGAAATTAATTATAGTCATGGTCTACCAGACTGCCCTGTTTGCCTTGAAATGCTGCTCAGAAAGCAAAATGTTTTTCCAGTCTGTAATAGTTTGTGACATTTGAGGGCACAAACTAGTTTATTAACTCTGCTAAATAGTGTAAAACTATGGGAAACTGAAGATGGTTTTTCTCTCTTTTCTTCTGGAGGAAAGTAATAGAAGAAATAAAGACTTCAGTGGAAAGACATAGCTGCAATACTTGTTTACTTATTGACTTTTTAAACATAACATATTTTCCCTTTTATTGTTGTATTAAAGTAATTTCAACAATTAGCTTTTATAATGTAATTTCAAAATGTTCAATATCTGCCACCTTAAAAATATAATTACTCAATTTGTTCTCATTTTCAAAAAGCAAAATAAATAACTTTGATTTGAAAAACCATCTTCATTTATTATTTAATCCTAAGGAGATCAAGTCTTCCATTTATTGTTTGGTAAGTGTCTATATACTCATTATTATATAATGTGGAAATAAGTATAGAAAAAATATTTGTTTCTTGTTCTTGGTTTCTAAGATAAGCTTGTTTTCAGAAACAGTGGCTTAACTTGAAATACATTAAATGAGGCATGTGCTAGAATTCACTAATCTTTGATCAAAGCAAAGCAAAGTAGACATTTAAGAGGGGAGAGAAAGAGGAGCTAATGCTTATTTTGTGAAGTTTTTAATTAGGTTGATTACCAGTGTTTAGAAATAGATAGAGGAGATGGTAGCACATTATTGAGAAAGTAATTAACAGCATGGAATTATGTTTTTGATTGTGGTTAAAAAGGGAAGTTTAGAGTCATGTATGTTTCTAGAAGGAAGCTAGAGGATAAAACATGGGACTGGATAACACAGAGAACCTGGTTGTGGATGATAACTCTGCTTAATAGTCTTTCATGGACTAGAAAAAATATATGTCACTATGATTACAAGGTGTTAATAATGGATGGTAAATGAGAAAAATACACCTAATGAAAACTATGCTCTATAGAAGAAAGTAATATCCTTGTATTCTCTCATCAATTGTAACAAAGGTACCACTCCAATGCTAAGTGTCAATAATAGGGGGGTATGAAAAGTATTTTTTTTTCTTTCTGGAGTAATGAATATGTTCTAAAATTGATTGTGGTAAAAAATGCACAACTTTGTGATTTTACTGAGAGCCATTGATTGTACACTTTGGAAGGACTATATGTATGTGAATATATCTCAATAAAACTGCTTTAAAAACAAGAACAAAGCATAGTAGATATTTAAAATGTCTATATGTGAGATGACTATATTTTAAAGATATAAAGAGAAGCAAAAAGAAAAGGAAATAAAAAAGGAGAGTTGTAGTCTTCACAACTGGGAAAATTTTATGCATGCATGAATAAAGCATCAGGCTTATTTTATGACATGTAGCTATTGGATATATTTTGAAATCATTGTCACAGAAATGTCACGGCTTTCTCTAAACTACTAAATACAATTCAGGAGTTATATTTTAGCAGCAATATATGAAGCTGCATCAGTCCCAAATGACATGTATAGCAATTTTGCATTTTAAATTTTATTTTACCTTTGCTTTCAAAGTAAATAGAATTCTCCAAAAACTAGACAACCTCTTAAAATTACAACTGTGACTTTTTCTTCCAATATTTAGTACTTTTTAATTATATTTTATAGCCAAAATTTCTATTATAAACTACCTGCTCAGGATCAAGAGTTATTTGGAAAAAATCTATTGGATAAGCCTTAATAATACTAGTGTGTATGTTTTAAATAAATCCTCAGTGCCCATGAACAAATTAAACAATATGTTTTTCTTGGCAGGTTGTTGTGGAGGTTTGAAAGTTTGTGTGAGTATCTGTGTATAAATTCAAATACACTTGGCTCATATTAAAATGAAGCCATAAGCTCTATAACCATACATCAGTTATAAAAGTGACTATGTTTGAAGAAGACTATGCCTGAGGAAACTATGATAGCATGCATAATGTAATAAAGCAATCTAGAGGAAATGCCTTTGTTCACCAGGAAAAACAATGTTCTTGTCTATTTTCACAACCAAATATGTCAGGTATTTCAATTAAATCCACAAAATAGAAAATATTTCATGTAAATATTTTTTTAAATTGAGTTAAACTTTTATTGAAGGTTATTTGTTTATATTCCACACACACACACACACACACACACACACACACCCCACATGGATGCACACACTTAATACACATCCTGGAAATCAGAGATTATATCTTGTATTTATCCCCAATTCTCAAAACTATTTTCTGACATAGAGTAGAAACTTCAATTTGCTGAGCAAATAACTAAATATCCTTGAAATTAAAATCCAAGGTCTTTAGAGTCCATGTGGAAGATATTTACTTTCAATTTTGTTCTGGTCTGAAGTGGGTTTAATTTTGTGTAACATGCATTAATCCTCTGTAGGACTCATTTCATGGTGATAAATTATCTGAAAACCATTTAAGTGGCCAGTAACTCACAACAGTTTCCCTTCGATTTTCTATATTCATTGCAATTGTACCTTCTCTATTTTGATAGGTAATGAGTAATTTAAACTAGAGGTAACTTCAGTATGTAGAATGAAAAGCACCAGGTGATTCTATTGTAAATTTGCACATCTTTATGAAGTCTACAATGGACTCTAACTTCCAGTGTTATACTTTTGCTTTAGTTCTTTGGCGTTGGACTTTCTGTGTCAGTCTGAAAAATAGCCATAAATAATTGTTCCAATTAAAGATTCAAGTCAATGGCATGGTGGAGACCAGCAGTTGGAAAAGGACCATCTAGTAAGTACTTTACTCTTTGTGGGCCATGTGGTCTCTGTTACAACTACACAACTCTACTATTACAATGTGAAAGCAAACAGAGACTATATGTAAATGTTACAAATAAGAGGCAGCTGTCCTCTGATGTAAAAATTAGGCAGAATAGGGGAGATATTTCTGCCTCACAGAGAGATGCAATATTTCTCACTCAAATTTGGGTCCTGCCTTGAGCCCAGCATAGGGCCTTGCACATAGTAGGTGCTCAGGAAATCAAAGGAAGAAAAGCAACATATGAACTAGGGAAGAGAATGGCCTTTGGAGATAAACAGATCTAGGTCCAAATAAACTTAGTTTCTATGTGCCTTGGCTAAGGCCCTTCCTCTTTCTGAGCCTCATCACTTGTAAAATGGGTGAAAAATTACAGATAAAAAGATTCTTGAAACTGTGTTCCCGAAGTGTTAAATTGTCACAGTTTTTACGCACTTCAATTAAATTCCAAATACTGGTTTGAGGAAACATTGAGTATGGGAGTAAATTCCTTTTTGGCCCATTTGACATCTGATCTTTTATGGGCTGTCATTGCAGGAGCTGTTGCTTAATGGCTGAATTTCCCTAACAAATGTACCCTCTGACTTCTGGCTGAGTTCAGCACATAAAAGTGACTGGTGGAAGATTAGAGGGCCATAGAAAAAGAGAAGCCAGAGTGGTTAGAACCATTATGATCTCTTCTGGGTAATATCTCCAGTAGCAGTTGCAGCTCTGTGACTTCATGTAGGAAACCTCCTTGTTTTGTCCTTCTAGCCTAAGGGTGGCAAGTTTGCCTCACCATCCCCTATTTTGTCTCCCTGCCCTAGCATCATTGCTGTAAACAATTCTTGTATTAAATGCCCTCTGATTTAATATCCAGAATCAAGTATATATTCCTGATGGACCTTGAGAGGGAGAATTATTCATATGAGAAACAGAGAGGGAAAAAAATATTAAGGGAAACCAAATCACTGTATTTGAATACATCAAAATTTAGAGTCATTGTTCACTAAAGATACTCAAAACACAAAACTAAAGGAAAATGACAGACTGGAAGAAAACAATTGCAACATTTATAACCATTATATTTTAATTACTTGAATATAAATCAAATTTATGCAAACAAACAAAAGCCAGGAAATCCAATTATTAGATGGGTGATTATATAAATAAACATTTCCAAAAGGAGAAAACAGAATGTCAAATAGTTAAGAAGTAATGTGAGTTATACAAATAAAAAACAACAATTAGGTTCTACTTTATGCCTATCAAATTGACAAAAATGAAAAATTCACACAATCTTTTCTCCATGTCTCTAAGAGGTTGTCCATAGAACATGATTACTGATTCCCATTAATTCAAGAGAAATTTTCACCTTGTCTAGAGCTCTTGATATCCTCTGGAAAAATGAAGAGAATGTCCACAAATTCCTTGTTTGCTTTAGTAACACATCTGGGTGTCATCAACTTTGAATTGCAGAGAGATTGAAAGAGAAAAGTAATGACATCTGCCTTATAAATATGGAGTGGACCTAGGAAGTGCTTCTGCCGGCAGCTCATGCTATTGCTGTCATTAAAAATCAACCTGAAGTACCAGGCATGGGACCATATAACACAGTGAACGCTGTGGTGGAGAATGGACTGTGGTTTAACAGTACAAATATGAGAATGTTCTCTCATGAAGTATAACAAATATACAATACTAATGTATGGTGTTAACAATAGGGTGATTTGTGGGAAAATACACCAAATCTTAGGTATGGACTCTAATTAGCAGTAATATTTTGATGATGTTCTTTCATCATTTGTAACAAATGTTCCAAAACAACACAGGGTATTGGTGGTGGGGTGATTATAGGAATCCTGTGTGTTATGCATGATGGTTTTGTAAACTCACAACTTCTCTAATAAAAAAAGAAAGAAAAAATGTCCAGCTGATGTCAGTCAATTTCTGTGAGCCTCATCATTTGCTGGGTACTGATTCCAGGGTTGACCTCTCATGTAGTCACCTGGTATTAACCTGCTCACCATCACCATGACTTCCATGAAACACAGATTCTCCCCTATACTATGTGGACACTGCAATCCATACAACAATGAGGAGCTCTGTCAAAGGGTCTGATGCAGAGGATGCTGCCCCCGAAAGTCCTGTACATATGGGACACTGTTCCTCTTGAACACTCAGGGGAAAGGCATGCTTGGCCTCTACTTCGACAGAAATCTAAAGATAAAGGAAGTAAAAGCATGTTGTTGCTGAAACGACTGTGGCCAAGGAGGATTGTCAGGGTGAATGGAATTCCCAACTCCTGAATTTAATTCCTCTCCACCCATGGTTGCAGAATGGCCTGAAGTCTTGCAGATTCCTTTTCTGCTTGTTTAGCTCTTCCCTTTTGGAGACAGGAGTGCCTAGCCTGTGCAGCAGCCCCTGCCCAGGCTAAGTGATCTTAAGATACTTTCAAAGACAATACGGAAAAATGTCAGAAAATGTGCAACGGTTTCTATTTAAAAACTCATGTCTTTGGATGCTGGCAAGAAAGTAGGAGACAGGAATATTCACACACTGCTCTTAGTGTTATGGAAATAGGCAGTTTTTAATAAAAGTAAATTTGCATATACACTAGACAGCAATCACCCTCATAGCTTCAATTCTTTTACAGATGTACAAAGAGACCTCTACAAAGTGATTATTTCAACATTCCTTGTGATAACAAACAGTTGGAGGCAAACTGCTATGCAGTGTTCCCATAAGGAACTAGATCGATTAGAATAGCAAGTTAAGTCTCATATGTTAAATAGCAAAAATAGAAAGACAACATTGTGAGATTTACTGTGCAATATTATTTGGGTAAGTTTAAACTGATTTTAAACTGTTGTGAATATTTAAATAAATACATAGAAAATTTCATTGGAAAAATATACATTAAAACAGCAAGCATACATACTTTGATAGTAGAGAAATAGGTGGATTAAGGTAAAAATCAATAACAAAATAAAATATAAAACAAAAGATTGACCATAAATGAGAAATAATGATAGCGTGTCATGAACTTAAAGTATGAATAACTCAATCTGTATTTCTGAGGTCATATTTTTGAAAATACAACAAAATAGCAGGTTTTTAAATTAAGTTGAAAATGCCTCCTCTCTTCAGTGTGATTACATAGCAGTAACCTTTGTACATGCTAATGTAAATAAAAATTGGTTGGGTTCAAAATACTGCATATGGTACCATAAGAATCTAACTTGTATATACTAAAATGTATATATATATATGAATTTTAAATATGAAACAAAATAGAGTGAGATAATATGGGTTTCTATAAGTCATTTGCTTACTAGGTTTAAATCATTTCCAAAAAAATTTGGGTTTTATCTTAATATGGATAACTGATATTAAAAATGTCTGAATATTTGAATTTTAATATAATGCAGTTGTGAAAGAGAAGATAACATTCCTTCAACATATTTTGTACAAATACTTTGGAGCCTATGCCAAGTTAATATGTTATATTCAATTTGAAGGTTTAAAAGTCATGGCTAAACTAATCAGCATCTCTAAGACATTCTTAGCAAGAATTTTTAGCTAAGAATTGTTTAGAATTCTTTGCACTCCTGAGCATAAAATTGATTCTTTATTCAATGATCTACTAATTTTTTTCCAAACCCACTATGAAAATTCAAAGTTGATTGCCTAAATATTTTATATTTCTTCTCTATGGGAGGGATGAGAAAATGGTTACACGTTGGCAGAGAATGAGAGAGAAAAATATTCCAGATTATTTAGAACACATTTTTTTTCCAGATGCAATTGAAGGATACCAGAGCTTTGTTCAATAATCAATGGAAAATCTTCATTATTTATCATTTCTGTACTCTTCAATGTAATGAAGTTGCTTACACACACATTGTAGTCATTAATAATATAATGAAAGGCCCCAAGAACTCTTATATATTATTTATTTCTGCATTTGATAATAGAACATGTTCATATGTGATCCTAATTTTGTTACATGGACCATGTTATGATCCATCCCAAAGCTGTTTTAGGAATATGCCTTGTTGAATGCCTTTGCCATTGATATTTTACCCTTTGACGTGGTCGTTTGAAACTGTATGTACCCCAGAAAATCATGTTCTTAAAACTAATCCATTCCAGTGGATGTAAAAGTATTTGTAAGTAGGCCCTTTTGATTAGGTTACTTTAGTTAAAGCATGAGCCAGCATGGGTCTTAATCCTCTTATTGAAGTCAGTAAGATGACTTCAGGAAGAATACAGAGAGCAGAGTGAGAGAGAAAGCCTCTGAAGCAGAAAAGAACAAAACCTGGAAGAGACCAGCAGATGCCACCACATGCCTTAGCATGTGAGAGGAGTCCAGGATTTCTGGCAGTTGGTCTTCCAGAAGAAAGTATTGACTTGATGATTCCTTGATGTCGACATTTTACTCAGCTTCCAAACTGTAAGCATGTAAGATAGTAAATTCCATTGTTAAAGCCAATGCTTTTCATGGTATCTGCTTCCACAGCTTACCAAACTAAAACACTTGGGTGCATATAAATTTAAAACTTTGCCTGGGCCTATTAGATTAGGCAAAAAATGAAAGGCAAATTGTGTTAGGTTGGAAAGATAAACAATTGTGTAATTTTTTCATTTCCTATACAACCCCTAATACCATTTCTCCATCCTAGAATCTTTTTCAACAGAATCTGTGCTTTGTTCATTCTCATACTCAATGTTTGGACAAATTTATAATCTACTAAGCTAACTCTTAAAGGCTTCCCCAGTGGTATTCAGGACCCCTTACCCATCCAAATAAATTCGATAATTGTGTTTTACATTTGCTTAAAAAATGTAAAATTTAGATTGCACTGAATCTGTATATAAGGTGGGTTGGGGAAAAATACAGCAAATGTAAGATACTTTGGTTAGTAGTAATATTTTGAGAATGCTCTTTCATCATTTGTTAAAAATGGCTCACAACAATGCAAGGTATTGTGGTGTGGAGAGGTATAAGTGCACTGTACGATATTATGTATGCTTGTCTTGTATGTTCACAACTTTTACTATACACTAATTGTTTTATATGTTTATGTATGAGCAAAACACTTCAATAAATTTTTAAGTGGAAAAAAAAAAGCTTCACCATTACCTGGTTTGAGTAGCAAGTGTTTCAATTACCAATTGGAATTTTCAAAGGGATCACTGTTGTGAGGATGATAAGGAATGTGATTTTATGCTTTCTTGACTATTTCTATGCAGCAAAGTGTGTACCTTGATCAAAGGAGCTATATACAGGAGACCTGTACAAAAAATATTGAGAATTGACTGTTTCAGACCTTTAAATGAGTTTTCTAAAGTTGTCTAGGTTAGAGAATAAGCAATGCCTAGAATAGGTGTCAATGCTTGTTGACATCCACTTGCAGACCCATAGGCTACCAATAAAGGTCCAAAATCATCCACTTGCTTCCTCTGCACAGTCCTTATCCTAGGAATGAGTCATGAGCATTTTCAATCATTTTTCTTCCTACTGACTTGGATGCAGTTCCTTATCACATTCGCTATGTCATTGAATACTAGGAAAATGTTTTGTCTCTTATCCCAACAGTGCTTAGCCTCAGCATGCACATGCCTATTCATTTCATGAACCTAGGTAGCTAGCTCTAAGGATCTAACTAAGGCATTTTGCTTAGCTTTCCAATTGTCCTTTTAATTGACAACTCAAGTTTTTCACGTGGGCTTCACATAACCTATTATAATTTTTCCTCGAAATTCCCACAGAGTATCCCATAACTGAGTGCTCCATATAGGAGAGGTTATTTGTTTTGTTTTGTTTTGTTTTATTGTGAAGTTATTTAAGGTCCATTTCCCTAACCGTACAACAAGACCCAAGCATCTATGATTATCCATATACTCACTGATAGTGGGAACCTAAGTATTCTTCCATTGATAAACAGCTCAACTTCACTCATTCTTCATAAAGTTGCCTTGTTCCATAAAGATCTTTTCTCCTGAAAGGTGTATTGCTGCTGATTTTCAAGTAAAGTGGCCACTAATCCATAGACTCTCATGAGTAAAACAAGTAGCCTTCATTGTTTGTAGTAACAGAGTCATAATCATGGACCACACAGCAGTGGGAAAGAGAAGGTCTCTAAAGGGCCACATCATGGTTTCGATGAGGAGTAAAGCAGCCTGCTTAAGTATATGGTGGACTTCCCCTGAACTGTCTCCCCGAGGATACTGTTGATCACTCCACCTTTACTTTTTGCCGAAGTTGCTCAATGCTACTCCTTCCTATTGAATGTCTCTCTGACATTATCCAAAGTGTGTTGACTATAACCTGGCTCAACATTATTTGAGGCCCTTCAGTAGAAGCAGGGATCTTTATCAAGCTAACACTTTTCTTTCAAATGCAATACCCAGCAGCCAGAAGCATTCAGCTCAGTCATTCCTAGTGAACCTCAGAAATAGAGTGAGATAATAAATGCTTGTTGTGTTAATCCTTCAAGTGTGGGGTAATTGGTTATGAAGCAAAAATTAATCACTACAACTCTTAAGTTTCTTCCTCTGATAGGATTTTATGAGAAAACAAAACAAAAAAACAGAGCATTAATTTAAAAAAAAACTGAACGAAGAGAAAGAGGCAATGTATTTTAATGTTTAAGAGGATGGAATCTGGAACTACATGTTCTGGGTATAAATCATAACCGTAATCCTTAAAATATATGGGATTTTGCATACTTTTCTTAAGCTCTCTGGGTCTCAATTTTTTCATTTGTAAAACAGGAATAAAACTATTAAAACCTAATAGCTATGAGTCATAAAGAAGTTAATATTTGTAGAAAACATATAAAAATCACAGAAAATCTAATATTATTAAAATACATAATTAACTATAATTTATTCAATAAATATTTATTGAGCACCCACTATCTGCTAGGCAATGGAAGTATAAAAAGTGGGCTCTTTTGAAAATTAAATCCTAGTGACAGAGAGAGGCATTAAGCAAATGCATGTATAAGAAAAATAATTTTTAGCGCACTGAAACCAAATACAATCTTTTAAGAGTATTATGTAACTAGAGAACTAACTAGACTATAATGTGGTTTAAAGTCAGGGAAGGCTTCCTTTAGTGCAGGGGCTCTTAACCTTTTTTTGTTCCATGGACCCCTTTGCCAGTTAGTCAGAAACCATGGACCCCTTCTCAGAATGTAATGACAAATAGCTTTATGACACTCAACATCGGAGGTCAGAGAAAATAAAGATAATTACTTGATTTTTTTTCAATTCAAGCTCACAGACCCCCTGAAATCTTTCCATGGAGCCCTGGTAAAGAATCCCTACTTTAGTGAGTGGTGTTTGAGCTAAGATATGTCATAACTGATTAGATAGAAGAAGTAGAGGTAAGGACATTGTGAGAAGACCTCAAGATGCAAAGGAGCTTGCGTTGCTAATCAAATAGCGAGAGGACCTTCCTGGCCTACTTACAGAGTAAGGAGGAGAGGGGGTCAAATGAGGGTGGCAAGGTGGGGGTATAGGTCAAATAACACGGGGTATTACAAACTTTGTTGAAGGTGTGCATCTTTACCTTTAGTAGTTATAGAAGTTTATTAAGCAGAAATGTGACATGATAAATTTTCTTTGAAGTATATAAGATGTATCAAAAACTCCTGCAACTCAATAATAAAGAACAAACAAAACAATTCAATGTGCACAAGATTTGAACAGACACTTAACAAAGGAAGATATAAGCTCACAGGAGAAGTGCCCAGCATCAATATTTCTCAGAGAAATTCAAGGTAAAACCACAATGAAATTCTAGTACACACCCATTTAAATAGCTAAAACTAGAAGACTGTCTATATCAAGTGTGCAACTGGCACTTTTACACATTGCATATGGGAAGGCAGATGGTATAGCCTCTTTAGAAAATAGTTCAGCAGCTTTGCAATAGAGCTAAAGATACAATTGCCATATGACTCAGCAACTCAGTCTTAGGCATGTAGCAAGAAAAATTAAAATATAGGTCCATGAAAAGACCTGTATAAGAATATTCATAGCAGCTTTGTTAGATCAAAAAACTGGAAACAGCCCAGGTGTTCCTCAATAGGACAATGGATTAGCAGTCTGCAGTGTATGTGTACAAGCAAATACTCAGTAAGAATAAAACAGAACTAAAATATTGATCTATACAACAAAATAGATGGGCCTC
>PVKH010008912.1:0-19164 GCA_004027955.1 Chaetophractus vellerosus | reverse complement strand
TGGAAGGTTCCTTCCTTGGGCCAGCCTGCTCCAAAAGTCGGCCATTCTGCAAAACAAAAGTAATTAGTTTTCCCTTCTTTACTTGGAGCAACAGGTCATACGCTTGGCCTCGGAACTCAGAGAAGTAATTTACCATTAGGGCCCAGGGGTAGATCCGCTCTGTCCCATGGCAAAGTCTAGAAGAAAAGGGGTTAACGGACACAGAAGAGTGACACACAGGACAAAAACACAAAGAGACAGACGGAGATCGACCGTTTGGCCACACACTCGCTCACTCACTCTCACACCTAATGGAACCGGTTCCTTGAATTCCAGCAGGCCGCTTACCATAAGGGAACCTTGCCCTGCCAGCACGTCTGCTGGGCAGAGGGGCCTCTAACCCCTCTGAGGGGCCTCTAACCCCTCTAAGTTCCGGCAGGCCCCTCCGCTAAGGGGTCCCTGCCAGCCAGCTTCCTTAAAATATCCCGGGCTATATGACTCCCTTATGTCGATGCTGGTAGTCAATCCAAACAATGGGGATCCTGGACGAGCCCCCAAATGTTGTGCCCGATTTCAGATCCCCAGATGCACAGATGAGACCACATCGGCAATACAATAGCAAAAAGGGAGATTTATTACTAGCTTAAGCTAGGGTGCAGTCCTCCAGGTCATGGGCAATGACATGGACCCCGACCCAAGGCAGGATTTATAAGCATCATCAGGGGTATGGGGAAGTGCCCATGAGGTCACATCTGATAAGAGTGGGGGAGCACACCCAGTGCCTAGGGAGGAAGTTTCTAGTGGCCTCAGGGCGGGGTGGAAGGTAGCAGAGTTATCAGGAGTCTTACATTCCTGAGAGAAGGGCCCTAGGGGTTATCAGGAGTCTGAGGGAGAAGGCCCTAGGGGTTAACTAAAATCTAACAGTTTAACCTTTTCTTATCCATACTCTTTAATCAAAATAATCTACCTGGGTCAATAATGATTCAGCATGAATACTATTGAATAAGATTTTGAGTTTTTCTGCCTCATAAAATTATGAGTTGGCAAATTGTTAAATGCTGTAATTCATTCCAGTAAGATGTGAAAAAATCCCAAATAGGATTTGATTATATAGAAAGAATTGTGGTCTAAGTGGAATTTAAATCACTAAACCAATAATTTATTTCATTCTTAGAGATTATTATGTCCAATAGTTAGAGCTGTAATATAAATATTAGAATTATGTTATAATTAATTTCTATTATATTTAAATTATTATTTACATTTATGTTTGTTGCTGTGCTACCTATTTTTATAATTGATTATATTAAATCTAACCTGGACTTGCACTCTCTTTTATAATTTGTAATTTCTTTCAATCTATTTTTCTATTTATTTTACAATTTTACAATAAAGGACTTTTTAAGAGCTAAAAAAAGGCATTTATTCTGAACTTTGGATAGATCATATGGTATGTGAATATATCTCAAGAAAACTGCCGAGTAAGCAAATAAATAATTGTGCAAGAATAGCCAGAAATAGCAGCTATTTTGTGCAGGGAAACAAGGATATTGATAGGTGAGGAATTTTCTTGTTGTTTGTCTGTTTTTTCTTTATTATTATTATTATTGAAATAGTGAAAATGCTTTAATAATGACTGAAATGATGAATACACAACTATGTGATTATACCAAATACCATTAATTTTACACTTTGGATGAATTGTATGCTTTATTAATATGTATCAATAAAATTGATTTGTTTTTTTTAAAAAAGACACTGAGTGAGTGAAAAGAAGAATGTGAAAGCATACGTAGAAAAATAGCAGAACTTATGAAAATGAAAGTCATAATAAATGAAATTTAAAATACACTGGAAGCATATATTAGCAGATTTGAGGAGCCAAAGGGAAGGATCAGTGAGCTTGAAGACATGGCCTTTGAAAGCAAACATACAAAAGAACAAAAGAACAAAGGAATGGAAAAAAGTAAACAGGGTCTTAGGGAAATAAATGATGGCAAGAGATACATGTCATGGGAATCCCAGAAGGAGAAGAGAAAGGAAAAGGGGCAGAAGGAATATTCAAAGAAATAATGGTAGAAAATTTTCCAAACCTATTAAAGGACATAGACATCCATGTCTGAGAAGCACAATGTATTCCCATCTTAATAAATTGAATAGGCCAACTCTGAGACACATACTAATAAATATGGCAAATGTTAAAGACAAAGAGAGAATTCTGAGACCCACAAGAAAAAAGTGATGCATAACATATAAGGCATACCCAAGAAGATTAAGTGCTAATTTTTCATCAGAAACCATGGGGGCAAGAAGGCAGTGATGGCAAGATTGTCTTTCAAAAATGAGAGTGATCATATGTATCTGTCCTTTTGTGTCTGTCTTGCTTCACTCAACATAATGTCCTCCAGCTTTATTCATGTTGTCATATGTTTTATGACCATTTTTTCTTACCACTGCATAATATTCCATTATATGTCTACTCCACAATTTATTCATCCATTCATCATTCCAGTAGCTTTGTTGTGGGTTTTTCAGGATTTTCTAGATATAGAATCATGTCATCAGTGAATAGTGAATGTTTTACTTCTCCCTTTCCTATTTGGATGCCTTTTATTTTGTTTTCTAGCCTAATTGCTCTAGCTAGAACTTCTAGCACACTATTGAATAATAATGGTGACTGTGGGCATCTTTGTCTTGTTTCTGATTTCACATGAAAGCTTTCAGTCTTTCACTGTTGAGTACAATGCAAGCTGTAGGATTTTCATGTATGCACTTAATATTATGTGAAACATAAACATATTTTAAGAAATATGAATACAGCTAAAATTGCATATGTAAGACCATTTTTCCTTGAAGCTGAACAAATGTAGGTTCATACTACAAATTGTAAATATCAGACCAACAAAAACATTATACTAAGTGATGGAGACCAGATACAGAATACCACATATTGTATGACTCCATTTATATCACATGTAAATATAAATCAATTTATAATGATGAAATTAGATTAGTAGCTATGTAAGGAAGGGGAAGGAATTCTAAAGAGTGTGGAGTCTTTCCTTATGGAGTAATGGTATTGTTCTAAATTTTTTTGACATGGTGAACGTACAACATTGTGATTATATTAAAAGCCATTGATCATACACTTTGGATACATCATATGGTAAGTGAGTATATCTCAATAAAACTGATTGATAGACAAATAAATAGTTGTTTAAAAATAGCCAGAAATAGCAGGACAAACAGAGAGAGATTGAGAAGTGAACAATTTTCTTGTTTGTTTGTTTTGTGTTTATTATTATTATTGAAATAATAAAAATGCTCTAATAATGATTGTAGTGATCAATGCACAACTATGTGATTATACAAAATGCCATTGATTGTACACTTTGGATGAATTGTATGCTTTGTTAATATGTATCAATAAAATTGATGTATTTTTTTAAAATGAGAGTGAGTTTAGAATATTCACAGATTAAAAAAAAAACAGAGAGTTTATAACAAAGAGAACACCTTTATGGAAAATTTTAAAAGGAGTGCTATAGCCTGAAAAAAAAAAGACAGGAAATAGAGGCTTGGCAGGGAGTCTAGAAATGAAGAGTATAACAGTAAAAGTAACTAAAAGCATCAAAAGAGTGGTGAAAATAAAATATGGCAGATATCACCCAAAGGTCAAAATGGGTGAATTAAGAACTACCATTATAGTAATACATTGAGTGTTAATGGATTACACTCCCCAATCAAAATACACAGAATAGTGAAATGGATGAGGAAATATGAGTCATCTATATGCCGTCAACAAAACTCACCTTAGAAAAAGGACTCCTATCTCACATCTTATACAAAAATTAATTCAAAATGACTAAAAGAACTTAATATAAAAAGCAAGCACCATAAAGCTCCTAAAAGAAAATATAGGAAAACATCTTCAAGACCTGGTAGTAGGTGGTGGATTCTTCAACCTTACACCAAAAGCTTGAGCCATGAAAGAAAACATGGGTAAATGGGACCTCCTCAAACTTAAATGCTTTTGTGATTTAAAGGACTTCATTAAGAAGGTGAAAAGGCAGTCAGTCAAAGGGATAAAATATTTGGAAACCACATATCCAATATAGGTTTGATTTCCATGCTGTATAAAAAGATCATACAACTTAACAATTAAAAAAGCAAGCAATCCAATAAAAAAAAAATGGGTAAAAGACTTAAATAGACATTTCTCCAAAAAGGAAATACAGATGGCCAAAAATCACATGAAAAAAAGTTTCCATATCACTAGCTATTAGGGAAATGCAAGTCAAAGTGACAATGAGATGTCATCTCACACTGCATAGAATGTACATTATTAAAAAGTAAAACAATAAGTGCTGGAGAGGATTTGGATAAATAGAAACACTCCTTCACTGTTGTTGGCAAAGTAATATGGTGCAGCCTCTGTGAAAGACAGTTTGGCAGTTCCTCAGGAAGCTAAATAGAGAACTGCCTCGTGATCCAGCAATTCCTCTATTAGGAATACATCCAGAAGGACTGAAAACTGTGACATGAATAGACAGCTGCACACGAATGTTCATAATGACATTATTCACAATTGCTAAAAGATGGGAACAACCCAAGTGTCGATCAATGAATGAATGGATAAACAAAATGTGGTATATACATAGATGAAATACTATACTGAAGTAAGTAGAAATGAATTGGGACACATATGATAACATGGATGAATCTTGAAGACATTATGCTAAGTAATGTAAGCCAGGTACAAAAGGACAAATATTGTGTGCTTCCATTAATATGAATTAAATACAAAGAATATATTCATGGGATTAAAACAATACCAGAATATAGGTTACTAGGGCATAAGAGGAGGGCTGAGAAGGACTACTGACTCTTAATGTATGTAGAAGTTTTAATTAACTTGACTGTAAAGGTGTGGAAATTGATAGAGTTGATGGTAACACATTATAGTGAGTAACAGCTTTTTTAAAAATGGGAATGTGTCTGGTAAGAGCAGTCTAGGGATGTCAATGTCATTTGAAAGAAAGCTAGAGAATAATCTAGGGACTGAATTACACAATGAACCTGAAGTTGAATGAGAATTGTTGTTGATGGTACAGATGCAAGAGTGTCCTTCTGTGAGCTATTGCAGGGTGGTGGGAATGTGGGGAAACATGGGAAAAATAAAACTGGTGTAGACTGTGGTTGACAGCAATACCCTACTATACTTACATTTATGCCAAAATGTACTGTGTTGATGATCAGGGAGTATGAAAACATGTGCCAAATATATGCTATGGACCATGTTTGGTGGTAATAGTTTGATGATATTATCTCATAATCTGTACAAGTGTTCCACCCAGTGTTGTGTGTTGATAAAGGGGTGTTGTATGGGAATTTGACACACGTGCATAATTGTGCTGTAAATTCACAACTTCTGTAATAAAAATACATTTTTAAAAATGATAATAGGGTGGGTTGAGCAAAAAAAAACATCAATTG
Organism: Chaetophractus vellerosus; assembly: GCA_004027955.1. Taxonomy (NCBI): domain Eukaryota; kingdom Metazoa; phylum Chordata; class Mammalia; order Cingulata; family Chlamyphoridae; genus Chaetophractus; species Chaetophractus vellerosus. The sequence continues at coordinate 13,689 of PVKH010008912.1, read as the reverse complement.
TAAGATATGGAGTATAGTTAGTAGTAATATTTTGATAATATTGTTTCATAATTTGTAATAAATGTTTCACAACAATCCAAGGTCTTGGTGGTGAGGTGATGTATGGGGTCCCTGTATGATGTTTTGCATTTTTACTTTCTCCATTCACAACTTTTACTATACACTTATTTTTTGTGTATGTTAATGTGTGAATGATATACTTCAATCAAATTTAAATATACATATATATATATATAATAAAATGAGGGATGTGTCAAAATATTCACAGATAAACAGGAATTACTAGCACTTGCCAACAAGAAACCTGCCCTTCAAGAAATACTAAAGAGACTTATGCATGTTGAAAATGAAAAAAAAAAAAAAAAACAGGAGAGAATCAAAACAAAATATGACATATATAAACTTAAAGAAAAAATGGCTAATGTAAGTACTGCCTTGAGAGTAATAGCATTGAATATTAGTGGATTAAACTATCCAATCAAAGACACAGATTGGCAGAAAGGATAAGGCAATACGTCCCATCTATATGCTGTCTAAATGAAACTCACCTAAGGAGGTTGCAAATTAATGGTTGGGAAATTATTTCACATGCAAACAATAAACAAAAAAGGGTGGGAGTAGCTATACTAATATTGGACAGAATAGACTTTAAATGCAAAACTATTGTAAAAGACAAAAAAGAACACTATATATTAATAAAAGAAGTAATTATCAAGAAGAACGAACAATCAGAAACATTTATACACCTAACTATGGTGCCCCAAAATGCGTGAGGTAAACATTGGAAAAACTAAGTGGAGAAATAGATGCCTCTATAATTATAGTGGGGGACTTTAATACACCATTATTACCATTAGTCTGAACATCTCAACTTTGGGTGAATAAATAAAGAATATTGAGTAATACATAAGAGGATCTAGATCTAATAGACATATACAAAAGATTACACCCAAATACAGCAGGATACACATTCTTCTCAAGCACACATGGATCATTCTCCAGGATAGATCACATGATAGGTCACAGAACAACTCACAATGAATTCAGAAAGATTGAAATTATACAAGGTAATTTCTCTGATCACAATGGAATAAAGCTGGAAATCAGTAAGGGGCAAAGAACCAGAATAGGCACAAAGATATGGAAGTTAAACAACACACCCTTAGACAATCAGTGGGTTGAGGAAGAAATTGTGAAATAAATAACTCTGGTGAAATGGATGAAAATGGGAGCACAATATATAAAAACCTATTTATAAACATAAGCACCAATACTAAAAAAGAAGAAAGCTAAAATCAAAACCTAACTGCACACCTGGAGGAACTAGAAAAAGAAGAACAAACTAATTCCAAAGAAAGCAGAAAGAAGGAAATTAACAAAGATTAGTGCAGAACTATATGAAATTGAGAATTTAAAATATTACAAAAAATTAATAAAACCAAAACCTGATTCTTGGAGATTAATAAAATTAACAAACCCTTAGCCTGATTAACAAAGAAAAAAAGAGAGAAGCTCAAATACACAAAATAAAAATTGAGGGAAGGAATATCACCACTGATCCCACAGAAATAGAGTATCATAAGAGGATATTTTGAAAAATTGTATGCCAACAAGATGGATAACTTAGATGAAATGGACAAATTTCTAGACACACACTAGCAGCCTACATGGATGAAAGAAGAAATTGATGGACTCAACAGACCAATCACAAGTAATGAGATTGAAAAAGTCATCAAAAACCTCCCATCTAAGAAGAGCCCAAGACCTGATGGCTTCACAGGTGCTTTAAAGCAATAATTCTTGAAAAACTAACACCAATGCTCCTGAAACTCCTCCAAAAAAAATAGAAGTAGAGGGAACATTGCCTAACTCATTTTATGATGCTAACATCACCCTAATACCAAAGCCACATAAAGAAGCCACAAGAAAAGAAAATTACAGACCAATCTGTCTAATGAAACTGGATGCTAAAATACTCAAAAAAATACTTGTTAATCATATTTGACAACACATTAAGTGAATTATACACCATGGTCAAGTGGGTTTCATCATTGGTATGCAAGGATGGTTCAACATAAGTAAATAAATCAATCAATGTAATACCAGACATTAACAGATTGAAAGAAAAAAATCATATGATCATCTCTATTGATGAAGGAAAAGCATTTGACTAAATCCAGCACCATTTCTTTATAAAAACATTTCAAAAGATAGGAACAGAAGCAGACTTCTTCAACATGATAAAGGGTATATATGAAAAACCCACATTTAAAATCATATTCAGGGGGCCGGCTGTAGCCCAATTGGTAAGGCACCAGTTTACCACATAGGAGGCCCTGGGTTCAGTTCCCAGGGCCTCCTCAAGTGGGCAGACTGCCTTGAGAAGGCAAGCGGCCATGGGCAGGGCAAGCCACCACAGGCAGGGCAAGCCTCCATGAGCAGACAGGCCACCGCGTGGTGAGCTGACTTGGCGGGTCACTGCAGCGGGGGGAGATAAGCAGACACAGAAGAACGCAAAAAGATGAACACAGCAAGAACAAGCAGAAAGGGAGGGATATGTAATAAATAAAAAAATAAATCTTAAAAAAAAATCATATTCAGTGTTGAAATACTAAGACTTTCCCTCTAAGATCTGGAAAAAGACAAGGATGTCCACTGTAACTGTTCTTATTTAACATTGTGTTAGAATTACTTTCTCTAGCACTAAGATAAGAAAAACAAATAAAAGTCATCCAGATTGGAAAGGAAGAAGTATAAATTTCACTATTGCAGATGACATGATCCTATATGTAGAAAGCCTTGAAAATCTACAACAAATCTTCTAAAGCAGATTAACAAGTTCAGTAAAGTGGAACATATAAAATCAATGGACAAAAGTCAGTAGCTTTTCTGTATAATAATAATGTCAATCTGAGGAGGAAATCAAGAAAATAATTTCATTTACAATAGCAGCTAAAGAAGCAGATATCTAGGAACAAACTTAACTAAAGATGTAAAGACTTGTACACAGAAAATTACACAACATTGTTAAAGGAAATCAAAGCAGACCTAAATAAATGGAAGAATATTCCATGTTCATAGACTGGAAGATTAAACATCATTAAGATGTCTGTCCTATCCAATTTTATTTACAGATATAATGCAATTCTAATAAAAATTACCACAGAATTTTTTACTGAATTGGAAAAGCTCATAATGAAATTTATTTGGAAGGGCAAGGGACTCCCAATAGCCAAAAACATATTGAAAACAAAAAATGAAATTGGAGGAATCACACTACCTGGCTTTAAGGCATACTAAAAAGTCACAGTGGTTAAACTGTATGGTTTTGGCACAAAGATAAACATAGTGACCAATGGAACCGAATTGATAATTCTGATATAGATACATATATGGTCAAATGATATTTGACAAGACCACCAAGCCTACTCAACTGGGATAGAATGGCCTTTTCAACAAATAGGGCTGAGAGAATTGGATATCCATGTCCAGGATCACCATCTCAGACTCTATACAAAAATTAACTCAAAATGGATCAAAAATCTAAATATAAGAGCCAAGACCATAAAGCTCTTAAAAGATAACGTAGGGAATCATCTATGAGATCTTGTAATATAAAATGTTTCATAAACTTTACACCCAAAGTGTGACCAATAAAAGAAAAAAGATAAATAGGACCTCCTCAAAATTAAAAACTTTTGCACTTCAAAGGCGTTCATCACAAAAGTGAAAAGGCAGCCTACTCAATGGGAGAAAATGTTTGGTAGCCATTTATCCAATAAGGGCCTAATATACAGCATATATAAAGAAACCTTACATCATGAAAATAAAAAGACAAACAACCCTTTTAAAAAATGGGCAAGGAATTTAAATAGACACTTTTCCAAAGAGGAAATACAAATGGCTAAAAAGTGTATGAAACAATGCCCAACATCACTAGCCATTAGGAAAATGCAAATCAAAACCATGATGTGATATCATCTAATGCTTATTATATTGGCAGCTATCAAAAAATCAAAAAAGAAGTGTTGGAGAGGATGTGCAGGAAAGTAAACCCTCATCCACTGCTGGTGGGAATGTAGAATGGTGCAGCCATTGTGCAAGATGGTTTGGCGGCTCCTCAGGAAGCTAACTATAGAACTGGCATATAATCCAAGAATCTCACTGAGCAGACTAGCAGAGCTAAAATCTGAAAGGGAGATTATTTGTAGAGAGAAAGGGAGTAGAGTGTGGTGAGCTGATGCACAACATGGGCAAAAGAAATGATAGGTGGAAGGGGCGGTTTGTCAGTGGATGGGGGTGCAAGGATGTGAGTGGGGTCGATGGTGCTGGAATGTGAGGGTGAGCAGGGTGGAAGGGTTGGGTTGGGCTATCCATGAAACTGAGGGGAGGGCTGGAGGAAGGAACAGGTGAACTCTGGGGATTTGTAGGTCCATGGTTTAAACTATAATTGTGGGATTGTTCTTTTAGCAATTAGGCAGGGGAGGGTTATTGTTGCAGGGCATTGGGTCAGGGGGACATGGGGGATACTAACGCATGCTTCTATGAAATATGAAAGTGTTCATCTTGTCATAGGGTGTTATCTCAGTGGGTGAAGGCCCATGCAATAAAAAAGCAAATATTAAACTCCCATCCTGGGGAGTCCTGCTATGTTCTCATATAGAAGGGCAAGAGTCTCTTTAGAACATAAGCATAATAAAAGAAAACAGACCAATATGTCAAGTCCTCAATATTCATGCATGTAACAATGAACCTTATTCTTCAAAAACTGCAACTTAGTGGTTACCATGGGTCCTGAAGGAAAAATAGATGGAACATGGTGCATTTTTGGGCATTGGAATTATTTTGCATGATCTTCAATGATGGATACAGTCCTTTACGTATTTTATTAGAAGCTATAAAAGTGTATGGTACAGAATGTGAAAGATAATAGGGAAGAAAGACACAATGGAAAATAAATTATTTTATTTTTTATATTTTTAAAATTTTATTTATTTATTTATTCAACTTTGTTTTGGGGGAGGTTTTGGATTGCAAAAGAGTTGCACTGCTGCAGGGGAGGATCACCGGTGCGGGCTTTTGGTGGTGGGCATATATGTGAGGAGGGGTGAAACTGGGGTGTGACTCTATGGAATATGAATGTGTTCAAGTAATCATGGGGTATTGTCTTGGTGGGTGGAGACCCACACAATAACAAAAAGAATATTAAATTCCCATCCTGAGGTGTTCTGCTATATTCTCTAATAGAGTGGCAAGAATCCCTAGAGTACATGGGCAGTGCCTAGTGAAGGAGGATAGACCAATACACCAGGCCCTTGATTTTGATGTTTGTACTCATGAACTTTGTTATTGTAGATTTGAAACCTAGCCAAGTAGTATATATTTCCTAAAAGTTATCTCCTTAAAGCCTCCTTGTTGCTCAGATGTGTCCTATCTCTAAGCTATAGTCAGCATATAAACTCACTACCTTCCTCCTGGCATGGGACAAGATTCCCAGAGATGAGTCCCCTTGGCACTCAGGGATAATTACCAAGTGCTAACTAGCAATGCCTTAGAAAAAAAGACCTTTACCAAGAGGGGGAAATATTAAATAAAAATGAGTTTTATCACTAAGAGATTTCAAAGTGAGTGGGGAGGTCGTTTCAGAGGTTACACTTATGCACACCTTAAGAGGATCTCACTGACTGCCACAGTAAACAGTTCTTCAAGTAGGGGGCTCCTGAAAGCCCTAGAGACATCTAGACACTAACAGTAGGTCTGACAACCCCAGGAATTCAGCACCCTGTCAGTGTGCCTTACCTTGGAATATATGGTAACCTACCCCTCAATATATTGGAGTTAGACTCATTTATAATATTCCTACACATGGTTCTTATGCCCCTTTTATTTGAACTTTTAATCAGCACTACACCCATTAAGTATGTGTCTCAGACTTAAATCTTCTGGCTGCTCATATGATGGGTGAGTGCTGAATCTCAGCAGTTGCAGCCAACACCCACTCTCCAATTCATAGGACTCACCCAGGACAACTAACAAAAGAATGATGATGGACAATGTCCATCCCAAAATACAGAGAGTATCTACAACTGCAAGCAAGACAATTCCATCCATCTGTCCCATGGGAACTAAGACTCCTCTCAATCGGAAGCACAGTGGACATCACAATCCCCAAGCCCTCAAGACTGAGGAATGAACAAACATAAGAGGGGAATGCAACTATGGACTAAAGTAGACGTATTACTATTTTAGTAATGGAAGAACTTGTACCTTTGATATAAAGGCAGTGGGCACCAGAAGTTTTGAAGGGAGGAAGAGGGAAGAATAGGTATAACATGGGGCATTTTGGGGACGTTGGAATTGTTCTGCATGACATTGTAATGGCAGATACAGGCTATTATATATTTTGTCAAAACCTATAAAATTGTGCAGTACAAAGGGTAAACCATAATATAAACTGTAAACCATGGTTTAGTAGCAATGCTTCAATATGTGTTCACCAATAGTAACAAATGTACCACACTAAAAAAAGATGTTAGTGGTGAAAAATGTGGGAGGAGGAGGGGTATATGGGAATCTCCTATATTTTTTTATGTAATATTTATACAATCTGAAGCTTCTATAAAGATAAAAATAAGCAAATTTAAAAAAATTCTCTGACCACAATTTTTCTCTTTCAGTATCCCAATTATATCATACCCCTGTCTTCTTGCCTCCATGGCTCAAATGATGAATCCACACTAAGTCTTACTGGGTCTCCCTTGTATGTGATGGTTGCTTCTCCCTTGATGCTCTCAGAATTTTCTCTTTATCTAAGTTCATACATATTACTATATGGAAAGCTAAAACATGTAACATGGGACTGTATAGCATAGGGAAACCTCATGTGAAATAAAAGTATGGGTAATATTACACATATAAGACTGTTTTTCTTTGAAACTTAACAAACGTATGTTGATGTTAATAGGCAAAAATACAACCAAAGCAAACTAGGGACAGTAGTGCATAGTCATATAGTAATAATCTTCCTTTAAGATTAAAAAAAATAAAAAAAGGAAAGATACTAAGTGAAAGAAACTAGACAAAAGATACTATATATTGTTTGACTCCATCTATGCAAAATATAGATGCAAATAAATTAGAGAGATGGAAACAGAATAGCAGCTATATACTGCAGGGAAAGCATAGAGAGATTGAGAGGTGATTACTAAGGGGTAGAGATTTTTTGTTTGTTTTTTGTTTATTATTATTATTATTACTGGAATAATGAAAATCCTCTCCTAATGAACTGATGAATGCACAAATATGTGATTATACGAAATACCATTGATTGTATACTTTGGATGAATTTTATGGTTTGTTAATATGTATCAATAAAATTGATTTAAAAATTCTATAAAAATATTTTCTCTCAGAATTTTCAATGTATTGTTTCATTTTCTTTTAGCGTCCTTCGGTGTTGAGAAGTTAAAATAGTTTGATGCATTCTCTACTCTATTAAATTTGTAATTTACCTTCTTATTTACTTCATATACTTCAAAAAGGTTTTCATATGTCTCATCTATTCTTGCCTCTTCTTTTGTTCTCCTTGTTCTCATGTGTTTCTAATACTTTTATTCCTATATTGTTTTGGATTAGAATGAAGAAAAATGCATCTCTTCAATTCCTCCGTTTAACCAGCTATTTAGATACTACTTTGAGATATTTTATTTGTTGGTCCATGTGGGTTCTGTTGGAGGCTATCATTAATTTCATTTTTCTTACCACTTTACAAACAAATTTCTTATTAGCAGAGAAAGTTAGAGGGCTACATTTCAGGAGATGAGGAGGACATTTTAATGCCTCAGTTGTATTGACACAACTTAAAATCTAGATCCTTTACTTTTAACGTTCCGTCATTAACTATCCTGTTTATTTTCTCATACTTATTTTTGCCTTTCTTTATTTGTTTCTTTCTTTTCATTTTGAGTGTATCTTTCCAATCCAGACCAAGGAGAAGAAAGAAGCTTTTAAAAGCACATACAGAAGACAGGAACACTCAGAGTAGAACAATTCTTCCTGACATTTCTAAGTCATTTCTACCTCAATAGCTGTGATTCTGAATTTCAGGATAATTCATTTTAAAAGAAATTCAGAGATGTTAACAGAAAGAGACTCTACATGTGTTCATTCTAAGAGAAAGGAAAAATATTTTTTTCTTTTTTGAAAGACTTGAAGTTTTGAATCTTCTCCAGGTAGTCCACTCACAATTATCCACGTTAAATGGAATAATGCTATGGCTTACCTAAAGGAAAACATTAAACCATTTAAGAAATATAACAGTTATCTTTGTGCTTTCAAAAGAATAACAATTAATTCTTTTGTGCATGCACTGAAGGTAACCAAATAATGAAACAGAAATAAAGTATAGATATTCCAGGAAGCTATTAAAAATGGAGTTGGAGGGGAAAGGTAGAAGAAAGCCATAAATAATTCACATGTATAAAGTCTAGAGTCACATATCCACAGTATGAATATAAATTGGTCACAAACTTCTAGAAGTTGTTAGAACTGTTCTCAACAGTATGGACAATCACCAAACTCTAAGAAAAATTGCAGTTTTAGTTTTTGTTCTATTTTTCATAAGCTATTTGGATGGCCAATGGAAAATCCATAATCTTTAATAGGAGTTGGGTTCCTTTTATACACAACCTATTCTGAATGTTCAGGAAGCACACTATTTTCGTATCTGAAAAAAAAATTAATATAATACATGAAAATTCATGTAGCATGTTTTGAGATCTCCAGAAATGATTTTGTTTACTAAATGTTGGCATTTAGTATCCCTCCACCTCTAATTGGTCATGTTTTAGTTCCCCTTATATTCATTCCAACCATTAAGTTTTCTTCAGGTTGTTATGATATTTTTTTCTCTTAGCCTAAATTGCATCATGAAATACTTTCGATTTATGGATCCTATAGCACTGCTATTACTGCATTTTCCCAGCTTATTTTGTTCAAGAGTTAAGTTAAGATGTGAAAGTATTTGGCCAAGTCACACAGTGAATTATTGAACCAGGCTAAATCTGTGACTCACATTCCTGATCCATTATATCTAACCTTTTTAAGCAATACTTGAGTACTTTAAACATTTTTTTAAAATGCTCCATTCTTTATCAGAGCATTCTACTACTTATCTTCCCCAAACATTATCTGTTCCCTATCATTAAAGTCTGTAGATAATTACTACTATCTGCAAAAGCTATGTTCTACTGTTTTTAAAGAGGATTCCTTTGTGGGTTATATTTGATTTTAACTGCTTTGACCTTGTCTTTTCTCCACAAATGTGCATAGATGCCAGAAGTCATTCCATATCCTTTCTCACAACTATACTGCTGTCTTTCTCATTTCTTTCTATTGTCAAGGACATTTCTGAATGTCTTCAACAGTAATGAAAAGAGTATAAAAAATACTGAAATATAAAGTGTATATAAACAAATACTTTTATTTTATTTTTTTATTTTTTTAAATTTATTCATCCACTTTTTTTAAGATTTCTTTTTTATTTATTTATTACATATCCCCCCCCCTTCTGCTTGCTCTTGCTGTGTGTCCATTCTTCTGTGTTTTTCTATGTTTGCTCCTTGTCTCCCCCCATCTTTTGCAGCGACACACCGAGTCGGCCCTCCGCGGGAGTGGCTCACTCCGTTTGTGGGTGGCTCCATTCCGTTTTCACGGGCGGCTCCACTCCATGTTTTGCGGGCAGCAGTCCTCCATGTTTTTGCGGGCTGCCGGCTTCCGCTTCGCAGGCAGCAGCTCCGCTTTTCACGGGTGACTTTGCCATGCCCGTAGGGGCTCTGCCCTGCCCGTGGCGGCTTTTGCCCTGCCCATGGCAGCTTGCCTTTCTCAAGGCCGTCTGCCCACTCGGAGAGGTCCCTGGGAACCGAACCCGGGGCCTCGCATGTGGTGCCCCAGCGCGCTCTTTATCCACTGAGCTATCTAGCCGGGCCCTAAACAAATACTTTTAATCTTTAGAAATTGCAAATTGTAAGGAGATGCAGAGCCTGATTTTTAAGCTATGTATATTTCATATCTCAATGTTTTCCATTTGTTGAGTAAAGTACATGTAAATAATTGCTACAATGTTGAGAAAAGTATGTGACCACTCGTCTAACTTTTCAGGGTATATACTTCCCAAATCCTAAAAGTATTATAACATGTAGGCATAAGCTGATTTTTGACAATGAAAATGGAATCAAAGAATTTAGAGTAATTTGAATGTGCTCTGTTATTATTTTGCCTTAATTCATAGGCTAACCTAGAGCAATGTAAATTACATAAAACTTAGTTTAGCTGTAAGGGTAGTAATATATTTTTTAGCTGCAGAACATAAAATTTATGAAAAAATTTTGCAGAATGCCAGTCTAGAGGATATGTTTCCTTCTTTTTGATGCAATTATTTCCTGGTATCAATTTAAGCTTTTCTTCTTGGATATCAAGGTCATCCTTAATTCTTTCTTATCTTACCTAAACACACTCCACTCTCAAAATATATATTCACCACATTCTTGAGGCCAGATTCTAGACCCCCATTACAATGGAGTAAATATCTGGTATTTTTTGAATCCCCAACATTCTCTCCATTTGGGAGCTTCAGTTTTCCACAGGAATAGGTGTCAGTCACACCCATGCCATCAATCATATGGCCCTGGTTTCCCTAAACATGGGCTGGACATTTGACAAATATTAGTCAATCAATAATATTTTCCCAGCCATACTGCTTGGTTCAGAGTTGTTAATTGATACAAATGAAGTTATTAGGCATCTCCACAAACAGTACTGGTGCCAAAAATAAAATCCCCCCAAAACATATATGTGTTTTCTTTCCTCTGAGATCATTAACCATATGGGTAATAAATGCATTAAGATAAACATAGTCCCCATCTATTGCCAAATGGAGAAACTTGACTGAACCAAAGCTATGAAAATTAGGAAAGCAAACAGAGTTGATAAAAGGGAAAGATCAAAGAACTGATGGCATTCCTTGACTCCCTGGATCTTCCTTTGTATGTTCCAGTTTTGGAAACAAGTAGATTCATAAGTATTTTGTGGGCTTAAGCCAATTTGATTTGGGTTTCTGTTACTTAACAATCAAAAAGTCCTAACCAATACACTATGCTTATTTTGCTTGTTTATACCTATTCTTAGAGGGAATAAAGTTCCTAGGTGGACTGGGATAGTCCCAATTAATAACTGTTCTCCTAGCATTCCATTCAATTCAATATTCCTTTAAGAATTTTCATTTTCTTCAATAAAGTAGTATTTTTAATACTTACACTAATGTTCACCAGAAAAGATTTGGTAGAACTCCACTTTGTAATTCCCTCTTTTACTGTGGACTCATCATGTGGAATGTGAGGTGCCTGTAGAGTGTACAGTTTTGTACTTTCACATCTACTTGAATCTGAAAGATTACCAATAGCTTATATCAATTTTCTTTTGTTTTCCAGACACAACAAAACCTAAACTTCATTTTCAAGGGCTGAGTACATAGCTGTGGATAAAGTCCATTCCCCACAGATTCAAATGGTTAGCAGAATCTAACTACTTAGGTCTCCAGGGATAGTAAGACAAGAAATCAATATTGCAGTCCCTGCCAGCCATTGTGCCATGGCCCATGTTATGGTCTGCATAAAATCCTAGATGCCACTGAGCAGTTTTGAAAATTCTAAATGGGATGTATGGGACATATGTCCTGGAAACAGAGGGTCAGCCATTCAGTGGTATAAAGAATTAACCTGAACATACTTAATATAATGCTTCATCATCTTTTGGTATCTACAATTCTTTATTTTATTTAAATTATCCTGCAGGAATTACAGAACACTTTTTTTTGCATTTGAAGGAAATACCAATGTACTCAAAATATCCTATTTAATCAATGAAAAATTAAGTATATTAAATTTCTATTCTATGATTTTGAAGGCTCTAAATTTACCAGTAAGTAGAATTATAAATAAACCAAATTTACTTAATAAGGTTTGTCTTCTAAAAATATTCATTGAAGAAAGTCACTCTGAATAAGAGCAAAAAGACAGTGCCTCCAAAAATATATGAGCTGAAATATTTATAAATTCTAATACAAACAAGTAGAATTGAGTGTATCTTCCATTGAACAGAATTGGATCTGAGTATATCAAGTTCCTTAGAAACTGTACCAAAAGTATTTTCTTAATGAAAAATATTATTCTCTATAGAAAAGAGTCAATGAAGGTGTCAGCAATTTCAATTTTAGAAAATAAAATGAATCATTGAATCATGAGATCATTTTTAAAACCTGCATTCTTCAAAAATCATTAGTTTTGTAAAGTCAGTGACAAATATATTTACAAAATTGAATAAAAGATGTAAATCTGTCCCAAGAATAATTATTTTACATACATAGAAAGCCAGTTTTCAGATAATTAATGTGAAATATGTTTTCTTTCTTTATAAATAAATAAAAAGTAAAATTTTATTTCTGAAGATTACATATTTGAATATAACTATTTTATTGGGTCTTCAATATGTTAAAACTGTTTTACTCAATAAATAATTTTTTTTAAACTATATAATTTTAATTAATTTTAGCTACCTCTTTCCTGCCCCTTTCATTTTTTAATAGCCCTTGACTTCATCAAATGAAATTGTGACCCTACAAACACTGGATGTTGCTTAATGCTGCATCCCTTTCAAGAAGTGTCCCATATGTGGAAATGTTACTCATACTGTTTTATGAGATTATTTAAAAAAATAATTTTTATACTTTCTCATGTTCTCCAAATTATATGAAATAGTCAAGTATAACTTCAATATTAAAGAAAAATACCCTGCAAGATAAATATTATAAATCCAGATTTAGAGCTTAACCCATGCTGGAGTTCTGCAAGCCCCCTTCCTTGTGAAAAGTAGAATTCAACAATGTATCCAGAACTTCTCATTCCAAAAGTCATGCACTATCACTATACTTGATCTCAGGGGTGGGTGAGGAAACTGATTTGGGGAGTGGAGTGAGCTTCATAGAAGTGATATTTCAACTACATTTTAAATAATAACTAAAAACAACACATACAAAAGGAATGAAGTTGTTGGAAGACCATTTAGATAATGCTAGTAACAAATACTAGGTATGAATGAATAATATTTATTAAAAGTGATCACACCCACATCTTTTCTTCCATATTTCCCTTCCTTAAACCACTATACCTTACTACTAAATCCAAATACAAGAAAACTGGAAAAATTTTTGTCTTACTGTCTTGGGAAATGTTGGCAGGGAAGAAATAACTCAAGTATTTCATCTTGGCTTTTGACTTCCATAAAAGCATAAACTCTAGAGATGAAAGAGTGAAGAGTCAGGATTTTTAAAGAGGGTAGGCTTCACCTCCCTTCTATCCCACACCTTTGGCTGTCAAGCTAGAAAAAAAAAATGGGGTAAGGAGAGACATAGAGGAAGTATTAACAGTAAAGGCATTTGTTTCATATGAAAAGTCCCAGAAGAGGAGGCAAGATGGTGTCAGTTTAGGTAGGCACTCACCATCTCTCTCACAGAGGATGGCTGACTGGGGACAGGATCCTGCCTGAGTGGGCTGTTCTGGGAGCACACAGAGCAAGAGACTTTGGAATATCGATCTGGAAGGAGCTGGATAGGGAGGTGGATTGCTCAAGATAAAA
>PVKH010008911.1:0-12429 GCA_004027955.1 Chaetophractus vellerosus | reverse complement strand
TCCAATTTCCTTGGCTATTGATATTCTCAATAATTTTCTGGGCCTGAAAGGTTGACTTTCCTTACTTTGAGTTTTAGATGGCACCCATTTTTATAAGCCATAACAGGCTTGGGGAACACTCATAGGTAACTTTATAAGAATACCCTGACTTTGAACTAAAACTGTCCCTTTTGTCTTCTATCACTGTTGGTGTTTGTGCGCGCGCACACAAACACATAATGCATGCTTGTACACAGGTGCTGTAATTTAACCATGTGGGTTAATTAAAACGTGCTTTGGCTACTGTATTAGTTCTAGGGTTAAAAGAGATAGGAGAAGCCTGGCACATTGGAGGGATAGATTTTTCTTCTCAGCTTTTCTTTGGGTAATTGGATTCTACCTAGAGTTTTCATCAGAATGTTCATTGGTTTTTTGTTCTATATGCAATAAGAGGATTGAAAGGATTGCTATCACTTATTTTTTTAAACTAGGCTAGAAATTGAGCCCATTTGATCTTCATATTGTCTTAAGCTTATTGATATTTATGTGTATGTAGCATAGTAGAGGATACTTGTAAGTAGATATGATATGGCTCCTGCTGCTTGGATAATTACATAGGGAGAAGTTTTAATTGAAATAATGAAGTTTGAATATGTTGATGTTCTAAAATCAGGCTCAGTGTAGAGCAGAAGAGGATACCTGATTTACTAAGTCATAAAAGAAAATTTCCAGAATTCTTTGATTTCGTTGTATGCTTTTTGTAATAAAATCAGTCTCTTGCAGTGTGACACCACTTTTGTAGAGATATAAGAATAAATGGTGGGAACCGGCTGTGGCTCAATTGGTTGGGCTCTGGTTTACTACATGAGAGGCCCTGGGTTTGGTTCCTGGGGCCTCCTGGTGAAGGCAAGCTGCCGCGCCGTGAGCTGACGCAGCAGGGGGAGACAAGCAGACACAGAAAAACGCAAAGCAAATGAACACAGCGAGCACAAGCAGCAAGAGGGGGATATATAAATAAATAAAAATAAATCTTTAAAAAAAAAAAAGAATAAATGGTGAACAATATCTTAAAAATAGGTGTAACAAGCATGATGGTAATCGGTGAACTATTATACTAGGGATATCTTGGTTAATTGATAAGTGCTTGGTTGAGAGTCAGGAGATCTGAGATCTGTTCCTGGCTTTGCCACTGACTTTTATGTGCTGTTATTGCAGGTCTCCATACTGCGAAATTCTCAATTATGAAGTAAGAGAGTTGCACTGGATGATTGCCAAGATCAGTTCTAGCTGATGTTTTAAACTAGTTTTGATAATCTTGTTCTTAGCAGAGCTTTGAAAGGAATCAGATGGAATCAGTGAACAGGCCTATTTTGCCATGTAGATGTACTTCCAAAATGAAAGTTGAGATTTGAAATTTTAACAGGCCCACTTTCTTTTCTCAGAAGGATTTGATTATAATGAAGAAGAACGGTATGACTGTAAAGGGGGAGAACTATTTGGAAATCAGCGACGATTTCCTGGACACCTTTTTTGGGATTTTCAGGTATAATTATAAATAAAAATTAAAACATTTTATTAGAACAAAGCAGAACACATGGAGAATGTCTGGTGTAAACTTTTAGTATAGCTATGACTTTCAGCCAACACAAGTCTTTTATTTATTAATGCCCTGTCTATTTCTACTATTTCCAAAAATAAGTAATTTACAGTAAAGTCAAATAAAATCAACAACCATTAGCACTATTTTTAAATAGCAAAAAAACTGGTAGTGCAGCTAATGTGGAGAATGTGTGATATGTGGGGATTATACCAAGAAACCTTTATTTCTAATTGTTTTAACAACTTTTATAAAATACTAACAAATTCATTGTGAGTTATAGATACAATTTTTAGAATGCTTAAGAAGGAAATTTTAATTATATCATTTTAACAGATAAACATCTTAGGTGAAAAGGATGATACACCAGTTCATTTCTGTGACAAATGTGGATTGCCTATTAAAATTTATGGGCGAATGGTAAGTATAACTAAGTTAAATTCTGTTTTTGTAAGCATAAGCTTAGTGTGGAGGTAGGACTTTGAACTTTAAGTAGATAGGTTTATCATTTTTTAATGACTTTAGGTTTGTGACATCTGAAAGTATGAAATACCTAAGGGAAATTCTGGGATAATATGAATTTAATATAATCTTAAAAAATTCTTGAATTGCTTATAAAATTATTAAGGATACTAGCTTCTGGAAACTAAGTAATATCTTTGGGCTGTTTGAAACCTGTTAATTTACATTTTTTCTAGTTTATCAAGGAAAAGGTTCTAATTTAACAAAATGAAATTGGTTATTAACTCTTGAAGGCCATAATTTTAATATAAATGAATAAATAACTATAATTTCTGAAAATGGAATTCTAATTATTAAAACAATATATTAGAACCTAACTAATAATTTTCTAGAAATTTTGATACATCCTCTCAAAAAGAATAGTTTTGCATTTATACTTAGAAAAAATTGAATTCATTAGTAATCTGTGATAGTAGAGGCCATGGATTATGCACTATTGCCTTACTCTATATCATAGCAAAGTAACAGTGCTAGGCTGTGAGTTTCAAAGTGTTCTAGCATTTTACTGTGTCCTTCTGATTTATTTTCATATTTTGAGATCATTAACTTAAGACTACCAGGGATAAATGCTATTTGTATTAAATGTAGGTCATGTTTGTTATTTATTGCTTTAAGATAGTCCCAGGAGAAACAGGATAAGATAAAATACAGTTATAATATTAATATCCTTTGTCAGGAGCTTTTAACCTGTGGGGCCCATGGATGAAATTTACAGGGTTTATACCTCCAGAAAGTGTAAGCAAATGTGAGTGTATACATTTTTTGGAAAAAAAGGGCCAAAGCTTTCATCAGATTCTCAAAGAAAGGCCTTTGTGACAAAAAAGGTTAACCATTGGTTCTTTATTATTTTTGTTTAATAAATGTTCATTTTAATAAACAGCTCTCAGGTATCTTCTGAGAACAGCTCTCAGGTAACTTTTTTAATGGAAAAAGTTCTAGAATGCTTAACTCTAATGTATCTCTTCACAGATTCCATGCAAGCATGTTTTTTGCTATGATTGTGCTATTTTACACGAGAAAAAGGGAGATAAGATGTGTCCAGGGTAAGATCCTCATTACATTTTTAAGTGTTATTTAAAAATGAAAATAAAGTTTGTGCTGTGATGATTTGAAATCTGGGTAAAAGATCAGGAAGTGAGTTAAATCAGAGGCAGGGTTTCATATGTTTAGACATCTTTGTAACCTAGACTGGGTAGCTACTATAAGTCAATTCCAATTGACCAAAATGATGAAACATATTTGCCATCACAGAATTAGTGTTAAAAACCAAAAACAGTTCTTTTTTCTCCTTTTTTTTTTTTTTTTGAGAGCAAGACCCCAGAATTAGCATTCCTGGGTTCACATCCCTGCTCTGGTGTTTTTAGCTGAGTGATATAGGCTGTTCTTCATTTGTAAGATGGGGCTAATAACATTACATACTCCCCCCCACTCAAGTTATTATTAAATGAGCATGTGTGTGTGCTCTGCCATATTAGTAAGCGCTGCAAGTATAAGATGTTACTTATACCTTTAAATCTGATTATGTCTTGAATGTATCTTAAAACTCCATGATGGCATAGACTCAGGAGAGTTATAAACAGCTATAGATATTAGTTGATACTGATCCATTTTGGAATAGTCTTGAAAGATCCAGAGTGTGGGAGGGGTGGGGGGGGTGGCATATGGGTACTCCTGGGATCTCTGTGTAACATTTATGTAATCAATGCATCCTAAAAATATATATAGATATATAAAAAATAAATAAAAAATTTTAATTGAAAAAAAAAAAGAAAGATCCAGAGTAAAACTAGGAGTTTTTATATCAGTTTGAAACTCCTGCTGAGGAAGACTTCAGAGAGGCTTTGAGAGAGTGAGGCTTCCTTGAAACAACTGTAAGCTTCCTAGTTTCCTTATAATCTCTTGAAACTACCCTACAATTTGTGGCATTGGTTGAAAACGAAGCTATGGATGATTGTAAGGGATGAGTCCCTTTTCTGGCATAGGAAAATTGGTATCGCTGGGAGAGAAAGATGTGATTCATTGACAATCCAATATCAACTACTTCTCTTAGCATATTTTAATTAACCTTTTAAAATAACAGATTATAAAATTTGAACTATGAGTTTGTAGAGTGCTTCCTCCCTAGAATTATAAGTCAGGAGAGTTATGAAATTAAGTGTTTAATCGATTATTTGGGTGTTTTCTCTAATGTCTAATTTTGTAGCAGTGTACATTGACTTTAAATTATGTTGTAAATTTATGTAGTAAATTTGATTGCTTTTTTGGATTTCAGATGTGATAAAACACTACATAGAGGACATTGTTTTGTTCTTTTATAGAAGTGTTCTAATGTTCACATTTAAGGGAAATTTAGTGTTCAAGGCATTTAATGTAACTCCAGGTAGCACTCACTTTTATGGGCCTTGGCTATCCTAGAACATAAGTCTATCTGGAGTAACAACCTTAAATCAGGAAGCGAAGAAAAATTCCTGTGTCAGCCAAAATTGACATTAAATATTACATATTTTTGCTTTTAAGCATCGCACAAAAGAAAGTGCCCCACATCCTAGTAATGGGGAAACCATATTTCTGAGTTTATAGCAAATTAGGAGGGAAAAAACAAGAAATGTGCTAAATGGCTCCTAAAGAGAAGTTAGTCTACTAGTGTCAATGAAGAGTGCCAGCCATATAGTGTGGATGGAAAAATAACAAAACTCAAAATCAGGAGTATGGAGCCATTTAATAAAGTATCAAATGGCCTGACATACATATTTAATGATAAGCGCTTATTAGATGATGAAATACTGTCACTTCCATTGTTTCATTTGATTTTAAGGATACTCTTAAGGTGAAGTAGATACAAAAAAATGAATTAGGTAGAGTGGCTATTTTAACCCCATTTTACTAAAGAAGAAACAAAATTAAGGAGATTAATATGGCTCTTCAAGATTGCTGAGCCAGCACTAGATCCCATGTCTTCTCATTCCTAGTTCAGTCCTCTTTCCACTATTGCCAAACAGACTTCAAAGGTGAGCATGGATTAAATGTAGTATGAAAATGAAGAACAGTTATAATTTTTACACTGAGTCATTAAGAAAATATTAAATTAAATGTAGTCCTCAGTGTTGAGAAAGGTAGGAAAATGTAATACTTTTTAGTAAACTTGCCTGATAATTCAGACTCTTGGTAGTACAGGTTTGAATCTAAATTGTTTATGTTTAATGTTAAGAACTATGATAGTTGAATGATTGTATTCATCTTTGTAGCCCTGGCAGCACCTTTCACTTAGTATCTTCCACTTAGTATTATTTGGTCAACAAATACTTATTGCTCTGTATACACTATGCAAGTTTGACTCCATGCATAGTGTTTACAGAGCAAATAAATATTTGTAAACAGATCCTTTGGTTTGCTCTTCCTGATTTTTTTTTTTTTTCTTTCAAATGGATACAAAGCATAGAATTGTTTGAGAAAATGAGGTAAATTTTGGGTCTTGGGAAGAATAGAAGTCTCCTCTTAAAATATTCCGTTAGATAAATATTTTAAATATATTACTGTATTAAGATTTCTGACATTCATAGAAATGCTGATTCTTAATAGCCAACAGGTGGCAAAGTGGGGAAGATTAAAAGTTCACTTACAATAACTAATTTTTAATTTTGAATGTTTGCTACATTTTATGACAATCAGATTTTAAAAATAAGTGTATCTTTGAAATTAAGTGCATTATTTTTATTTTCTGTTCTTAGTAAATCAGGCTTTTTTTTCCCCCTTTCTAATTTAGCTGTAGTGATCCTGTGCAGCGAATTGAGCAGTGTACACGAGGTTCTCTCTTCATGTGTAGCATTGTTCAAGGGTGCAAGAGAACATATTTGTCTCAGAGAGACTTGCAGGCTCATATCAACCACCGCCATATGAGAGCTGGAAAACCTGTTACCCGTCCTTCACTTGAAAATGTTCATCCTCCTATTGCCCCACCACCAACTGAAATCCCTGATCGTTTTATAATGCCGCCAGACAAGCACCACATGAGCCATATTCCGCCAAAGCAGCACATCATGATGCCACCACCACCTTTGCAACATGTGCCACATGAGCACTATAATCAGCCACATGAGGATATTCGTGCTCCTCCAGCAGAATTGTCCATGGCTCCACCTCCACCTCGTTCGGTCAGTCAGGAAACCTTTCGTATTTCAACAAGAAAACACAGCAATTTAATAACTGTCCCTATTCAGGATGATTCAAATTCAGGTGCTAGAGAACCACCACCTCCTGCCCCAGCACCTGCTCACCATCATCCTGAATATCAGGGTCAACCAGTGGTATCGCACCCTCATCATATTATGCCTCCACAGCAACATTATGCACCACCCCCACCTCCTCCACCACCAATAAGCCATCCAATGCCACATCCTCCCCAGGCCACAGGTACTCCTCACTTGGTTTATAGCCAAGCTCCACCTCCACCAATGACCTCTGCTCCACCACCAATAACCCCTCCCCCTGGACATATTATTGCCCAGATGCCACCTTATATGAATCATCCTCCTCCAGGACCTCCCCCACCTCAACATGGTGGTCCACCTGTAAGTGCACCCCCTCCTCACCATTATAATCCTAACTCTTTACCCCAGTTCACTGAAGATCAAGGAACTCTGAGCCCTCCATTTACACAACCAGGGGGAATGAGTCCTGGTATTTGGCCTGCACCAAGAGGGCCACCTCCTCCTCCACGAATGCAGGGTCCGCCTTCTCAAACCCCACTTCCTGGACCACATCATCCAGATCAGACAAGATATAGACCGTATTACCAATGATAATAGTATTTTGAACTGAAAATATGGTGAGAAAAAAAAACTTATGTATAGTCAACCTTTTAATTAAGCTTTGACTGTTTGGGTAAGGAAAAGCACCTCTTACAGAGGTGACTCTAAAACACTTAGGGTCTCGTCTCTTAAAATTGTTTTAAACCTTGACCTTAGAAATGATTTCAAGTACTATACTGTAGTGCAGATAAGTGGCTCAGTTGAGTACAGCTTTATTGTAACAACTTTGTTCCTGTAGTGTGGTAAATTGACCCAGAGGTGACCATTTGTAATATTTCCTAAAAAATTTTCATTGTTCTACTTTCAAAAATATTGCTTTTGTTAAACCCAATGTTTAGTTTTTCTTGTGATACCTTTTGTTAACCTGTGTAAAAGGATTAAATTTCAATATGGTTGTCAAAATGCTATTTTTATGTGAATTTAGGTGCAGCCACATACTGTTTTTTAAAACCATATGTTTTACCACTAATTTTCCAAAGTTACAATAAAATCCTAAAAGTAAAAATTTACTAGAATTTACTGTAAGGTAGACAGTTAAATGGTGAATTATTTTACGTTAGGCACTGAAATTTGAGCTATAGTAAGTATATAATGCACTTCACTTGGAAGCCTTTTATTTTTAGGCAGCCTCAGGAGCACCAAAATACATTGGAATTCCAGTACAAGAGATATTTATGTTTATAATGTTAAAAGGCATTAATTATTTGAAAATATATGGCCAAAGTAATCGAGTCTGTAGACTTCAAGCTGGTGGGCTATGCTGTTACCCATGAATTAAAAAAAAAAATTTTTTTACTGAATGGTTAGAATCATATAATGCACCACGTTTTATTAATCTTAAGTAATATTATTTTATAGAGCTGTTTTAAATGGTGTCATTTAGATAAAGTGTGTCATACTCTGCTCATTGTCTTAAATATTTAGGGCTGAGTAGGCTTTATATAATTCCTCATTTCATGGTAGAGTTTGATCCTGTGCTTAAGTGGTTTTTTTTCCTTTATTGGGTTTTACACTACTATTTGAATGCTGTAGAGGAATTTAAATAATGTATTAATGAAAGACATCCTTGTAATCACAAACCTGCATTTGCTCATTTTTTCATTATTATGTGAAAAGTTTTTTCCCTCAAAGTTAAAATTTGAAAACTATTAATTTTTTCCTTTTGTTGATAAAGCAGTCTAAACCTGGAACATTTTAGCATGAAGTTATCAGTGAAGACTACCAGATGACTTTGTATTGGAGATAAGTAATGACTAAATTATGAATTTCAGTGCTTTATAAGGTGCCTTTAGTTAACTTTTGCATTTTAGGGGCTTGTTACAGGCCAGCTAAGATAACCACTTACAGTTTATACAGACTCATATGTATAAATTGACATTCTTAGGATATTTTAATATATCCTTTGAATGAACCCCTGTGAAGTTTTTCCTCCCACCTGAAAATGGTGCATAATATAAACATGAAATGTGTAGTATGCAGACACCATTTATTAGTTTGTAGTATATAAATTAGAACATATTTCTTTTTGGCAGAGGATGAGCTGATTGCTAATTTACCGTTTTATTCTGTCAGGTACAGGCAAAACATTCTCATGTTGGACGATCAGATGCAAAGACATCTGATCTTAAAGTTAGGAATAATATAAATGGCCATTTCAACCTTAACCAGCCGAAAATATCCAATACTTTTTTTTTTTTTTAAGTAAGTGAATTTTCACGCCCACCAATTTGAGAGTCCAGTGTTAATGCAATATTTCTAGTGAGACCTTGTTATTAGAAAGCATGAAAGTGAAATAGTGTGAAATGTTGGTGAATGCTTCTATCATATTACTGTAGGTACTTCAACTGGTGTAAACTTGATTCCTTTTCATGCCCTTGTTTAAGAACTGTTAAAATATTACTGTTAAAAATTCAATACCATTTTTTGTTTTTTTGTAATGAGAAGATAACCAAATTCACTTTAAAGTTTTTCAGCTATTTATGAAGAGCTCTCCTGTTTTTATTGAAATTCACTAGAGTTGAATATGGTATGAAACCACTTAGCCTATGCATTGAACAAAAATTCAATATCATGATAAAATTCCACATTAAGAGAAGTAGGCCTTTTAAAAATGATTTGTTTTCAGTTAGGTTTAAGAAATATGTTATGCAAGGAGGCAGATCACCTGAATGTGTTGTAGCTAGGAAAATATTTAAATGGTTTTAGACTTGAATTCATCCAGTTATTGTTTGAATGAGAATGGGTGAGTAGAAGCATAACAAAATTACTGTTAGTGTTTCTTTCCTTAAGGAAAAAGATGTGAATCCCGCCTTATTTCAGGGAAGCCTTTGAAGCTATGATGGACATAAGTCTCAATTAAATGTATGTATGTTTCATTATATTGCTCTTAAGACTACTGAGGTGGCAGTTTAATTCTTAAAAACAATAAAATGGAAGCATAAATACTATTTTGCCTAGAGGAATTTTTACCTAATGAACACATATAGGAGAATGCAGTTCTTTGTTGACAGAACTTTCTATGGTAAAATCAGATTTACTTTTTTTTGAAGATTAAAGCCAGCAGTCCAGCAGTTGAATGTTATAGGTGTTTCTTCGGTGGCATGTTCATAATATAATAGGGTATTTGGGGAAAGATCAATTGCAAAGACTATAAAGAAACAGTATTATATATCCATTTTGTTATGTAAAAACCACTTGCTTAAAATTATTGTGATACTAATTAGATACTGAAATAGAAATGAAAAAGATGTTGGAACATATCTTTTAAAAGAGACTATACATGACTATTTACTATATATAAGTATACACAGCTGCTTTAAGTTTTGTTATGACTAATACACTTCAAGAGTATCTTCCATATATTTTTCTAAAGCCCTATAGCCTCATCTTTTATAAATCTTTTTGAAAAGCCCTGTATTGTAAGTATTTGGAAAAAACTCTCAAGTACCTAAAACAAAAATACACTTCTCTAATGAGATTAGTCATCATATAGGTATGTTGATGTTAATTGAAGTTTGCCATAATCAAACTCAAACTTAACTTTATTCTGACTGGATTTATTTTTCTTCACTGGTTTATAACTGTAATCTATTAAATTGTAGTCCAGAAACCACATAGAATTTACTTTTTATTGCAACATTATAACAATCTAATAAAGTAGTGTTGGTTATGTAGTCTTAAAAGGCAGTGGTGGGGGTGGGTGGGCAGCAGTTACAACACTTGGTAGTGATAAATACAAACCATGAGATTTGGATTTTCAAACCTTTTTTGTCATGATTCATGCGCCTTCAGTTTTCTATCACTGATGGAAAAGGTTTTAAGGCAATTCTTAAACTAACAGTTTTGTGTTACAGTTTATTCCAGCTCCTTATCTTCAGAACTGTGAATTTTAGGCTTAGAATACGAGATTGGAATGAACCATGATAGGTCATGGGTTTAGTTCTCACATTTGAACAGCATTTTAAAATGTTAAACTATCTTATTCCTCGACCTAAGAATATCCTGTTTCTAAATAGTTAAAAGTACCAGCTCTTACATTGCATAAAAGCTCATTACCTATTACACTGCCTTTAAAATTGTTTCCCCTTGCCTTCCTTCTGGTTAAAAAATCCTGTTCCCTTTTACTCTTCTTCCTAAGGGTTACTTTTTAAATCTTTCCTTTTTTTTTTTTTAATTTTTACTTATTTTCAACTACACAAGTAGTGAAATCTTGTGGGAAAGAAGTTAGATTTTAAAAATAAATCTAAAGATCCCCTCAGGCGCTATCCCAATTAACAGTTTCTTCCTCGTGAATAGCCACTCTTAAGTTTGTTGTGTGTATATAATCATTTTAGGTATAGAGCTGAGAACTAACTAGGCTTCATGCTCTGGTAAGCATTCTAATCCATACTAAGTGTAGTGTTTCAAAACTTACAGTCAATAAATATATACTGAGTACCTACCATGTGGGTATACAAAGGTTTTGATTGGTTCATTCATTTATGTACTTATGTACGGGGCACTGTTCTAAGTCTCTTAGAGACAGACAATCAGTAAAGAGTAGAATGGGGTGAATATCTTCAGAAGGATTATTCTGGGTATGTGTTGAGAAAAAACTAGGAGATAACGGTGGAAGGACAAAATGAGAGAAATACTATGTTAAATGTTAAATGTAGATTTATTTTTATTTATTTAATACCCCCCCCCCCAGTTGTTTTTGCATTTGCTGTCTTGCTCTCTCTGTCCATTCACTGTGTGCTCTCTGTGTCTACTTGTCTTCTCTTTACGAGGCACCAGGGAACCGATCCTGGGACCTCCAATGTGGGAGAGAGGCACTCAATAGCTTGAGCCACCTCAGCTCCCTGGTTTGTTGTGTTCTCCTCTTTGTCTCTCTGTTGCGCCAGCTCTCCGCATGGACCAGCTCTCCATGTGGGCCAGTTGTCCAAGCAGACCAGCTCACCTTCACCAGGAAGCCCTGGGAAATGAACCCGGGACCTCCCATATGGTAGATGGGAGCCCAGTCGCTTGAGCCACATCCACTTCCTTGAGTGTATTTAATTATGAATATTAATATTTCCCCATAACTTTTCTGGCTGTGTTGTTGTACAATGCTAAATTAGTGGCTTTGGAACAAATCTCTATATTGCAACTATATTGTTCCTTAGTTTTGTTGTTCTTTTGCTTTTTTAAATTTAAGATGAACCTTAATTTGGGGGGGGGGCAGGGAGATAATGTCTTTTAATGATTAAGTGCCTAGGGTCTAGAGTGAATTCTGCCTCTGCTACCTGCAACAATATATATATAACCTTGACAAGTTACTTATCCTCTTTGAGCTTTGGTTTACTTTGCTTTTCTGAAAAATGGGGATAATCATAGCACATACCTCATAGAGGTTATTTTGAGAAATAGATGGATTGATTTTATGTTTATTTTAAAGGTAGACTCAATAGGATTTCCTGATAAATTACATGTCGGGTAGAGAGAAACAGGAGTCAAGGATGACTCCTGAGTTTCTTGAGTAATGGGAAGGATGGAGTTGCCATCAATGAATGTGGGAAAAATGCCGGTATAACAGATGAGGTGGAGAAAAGCAATATATGAGTTTTGGACATGTTGACCTTCCAGATGAAGATGCCAGAACAAATGATATGTCCCTGTTCTCTATTCTAGTTCATGCATCTTAGGGTCAGACTTGCATTTAAAAGGTTTCATTTCCATTTCTAAATGGTAAGTTACTGTGTTTAGACAAGAATAACAAATTTTAAAATAATTATTGGAAAATGATTTTAAAGATAAACTCAGCTTATATTGGTTTCAGTCATTTTTTTTTTTTTTTTAAGATTTATTTATTTTATTACATATCTCCCCTTTCCCCCGCTGTGGCGACGCGCTGAGAGTGGTCACTGCGCAGGCGCGGCTTTCCCCGCTTGTGGGCGGTCTCTGCGTCCGTTCACGGCCGGCGCTTGCTTCAGTTCGCAGGTGGCTGGCTGCGCTCCATCCGCGGGCGACCTGCCCTGCCCGTGGCGGCTTTTGCCCTGTCCGTGG
>PVKH010008910.1:0-19168 GCA_004027955.1 Chaetophractus vellerosus | reverse complement strand
AGGGTAGAGCTGGGGCTCTTGTAGTTTCTGAATAGAAAATGTGGGCTAGCTCTTTCTGATTGCGTCTGTCCTGTTTTGTTCTGAACTCCCTCTCTTCTAATCTGATGTGATCAGCTCACTCCTCAGGGGTCTCCCTTCCATTAAACACTTTTTCTGTGATCCTTAATAGGTTGGGTATAGTTTGATCTCCCAATCCGTCTACCTTTTGGAGCTTCCTCCAAATATCTGGGGCCGATTGGTTGACAAAGGCTAATACCACGGCAGCCCTACTGGACTCTGCCTGAGGGTTCATAAGCGTATATTGCCTAAAAGCCTCTTGGAGCCTTTCCAGGAAGGCTTCTGGACTTTCCTCTTGTCCCTGCCTTACTAGGTTTACCTTGGCCAAATTAGTGGGCTTTCTAGCCGCCGCGCGGAGGCCAGCCATCAGAGTCTGGCGATAGACACGGAGACGCTCCCTACCTTCAGGTTGCTCAAAATCCCAATTGGGATGAGTCAGGGGGAATGCCTCATTGATGAGGTTGGGCTGAGTGGTGGGATGTCCATCCATGCCAGGACGTTCTTCCGGGCTTCTAGGAGGATGCGTTCTCATTCTTCTGTGGTGAAGAGGACCTGTAAAAGCTGCTGGCAGTCATCCCAAGTGGGATGATGCATAAAAAGGATAGATTCAATTAAGCAGGTATTGGAGAGGAGTCGGGGAGGAACTTAGGGACTGTGGGAGGCCCTGGCTTCACATGGTTTGAATCAGTTACCCCAGTCACCATGGTCGGGATTGGAGTCCTGTGGACAAAAGGTTTAAGCCAGGGAGGGGGTTCTATAACTAAGTCATGCCAGACCACAACATATGCCACTTGGTCCAGATGTCCATGTGGTCCTGGATCTAGGACACGTTGCTTGAGTTTCTCAATAACATCTAGCTGGAAGGTTCCTTCCTTGGGCCAGCCTACTCCAAAAGTCGGCCACTCTGTAGAACAAAAAGTAATTAGCTTTCCTTTCTTTACTTGGAGCGGCAGGTCATGTGCTTGGCCTCTGAACTCAGAGAAGTGATTCACCATTAGGGCCAAGGGGTAGATCTGCTTGGCTCCATAATAAAGTCTAGAAGAAAAGGGGTTAACGGACACAGATGAATGACACACAGGACAAAAGCACAAAGACAGACTCCTTTAGAGGAAGGTAAGACAGACAAACAGAGATTGACCATATGGCCACTCACTCGCTCACTCACTCCCACACCTAATAGAACTGGCTCTTGGATCCTCCCAAAGGGTGTCCACTGACCCATCTGGCTAGTGAGAACTACCAAGTTCTCCTACCTACTCCAGAGCGGAGGAGCCTCTCAGTTCCAGCGGGCCCCTTACGATAAGGGAACCTTGCCCTGCCAGCACGTCTGCTTGGCAGAGAGGCCTCTAACCCCTCTCAGTTCCAGCAGGCCCCTCAAGCTAAGGGGTCCCTGCCAGCCAGCTTCCTTAAAATATCCCTGGGCTATATGACTCCCTTATGTCAATGCTGGTAGTCAATCCAAACAATGGGGATCCCAGACGAGCCCCCAAATGTTGTGCCCGATTTCAGATCCCCAGGTGCACAGATGAGATCACACTGACAATGCAATAGCAAAAGGGAGCTTTATTGCTAACTTGAGTTAGGGTCCAGGCTTCCCGATCACGGGCAATGCCATGGACCCTAACTGAAGGCAGTTACAGGATTTATAAGCATTACCAAGGGCATGGGAAAAACATACTTGTGTTCTCAACTGATAAGCTGAGCAGGCAGGCAATGTTGCAAATTTTGAGAAGCCCCAGGTGGGAGGGAACCCACCCGGTTTACCCAGAAAGCAATGATGCAAGTACCCGGGTGGGAGGGGTTATCAGTGGCTCCACTGCTATAAAATTGGGATGATGACATCACAAGCACAAATGTCAACTGTATTATATTATCATATAAGTCTTAGCAACAGTGTGTTAAAGCCTAAGATTGATGCAATTTTGCATAGCAATTTATATTTAGTAATATATCTTCATCTAAGTGCTGTCTAAAATCTTGGGAGAGAGCTATTCTTGCCATTGTAAATTAAAAATTAAGAAGCTTATTTCCTATCACAGAGCTAATAATCAGCAGAATCAGACCTAAACCCATTTCCAAATCTAGCATTCTTTTCACTAAACATACCTGTCTTCACTCCAATTTCCACTGAGTGCCAAAGCCCAACACCTCCAAATTAGGTAAGGTTGATTAGCAAGGGGAATAGGAAAGGAATCTGATTTTTAAAAATTCTTGTAAGATATCTCAAATTTCAAAATTAGACCTGACCCATTTTTCAACCTTTCACTTTCTTTTTTTAGAGCCTAGTGAAGGCAAAAGGCACAACAGATTTTAGGGTATTGTGTCCCACATCTTTCTGAGTATGTTCACTGCATGCTATAATTTCTATTCATTTGTTAAAATTTCAGTGTACTCACCTACTGATAACCAGAGTGATTCTTTTTCCTTAATTTTCTGAAATCTTAAAAAATGTAAAGAAATAATAATTTGCAACATGGAATTTTTATTCTTAAAAATTAATTTTAAAATTACCAATGAAGCCACAGAATCCACTCATTTTCTGATAGAATAAACATTAATTTTGGACATGAATGAAGCAAATCAAAATGTGTGATTTCTTGATTTGAGAGTAATCAAGAAAACACTATTTCATGAACCTATTAATCTCATTTTTTTGAGTGTAATTATTTAAGCGTTAAGCAATTTGCAATCACACTGGCAGATTAAAATAGGAACTCTTGAATCCTTTTGCCTGTAATAATTACATTACCTGCTCTTCAATATGAAGATATTGGATTAAAGAAGAGTTATTGATAGATTCACACAGCTCTTAATCATCACCTATGGTTTAAAATCAATTGTCGCATCTCAACAAATTGATTTACTGCTGGGGATTATACAGTTTTTAACACTTGCTAGATTATGACCTTCTGACTTTCATAGTGAGGTGGAACATTTGGATGTGTATACCAAGATAGTTAGCAGCCGAAGGTATTTGTATATGGATATTTCATTTTAAAAAAAACCACTAGTACGTTTTGTATTTTCACTGCTTATGAATATTTATACTTATATTTTCACCTTGTATGACAGATAAATGAATATTGCCAAATTCCATTTTAGTTTCCTGGCCATACTGAACACTTCTTTTCCATATATGTATATATTATTCATATCTAAAAAGTCCATTTTTCACAAAGGAAGCCACTTCTTCATTAGAAAACTCAGTTTTCTGGCTGCTTATCCCCAAAACAGGGAACAACTGGCATTAAAGGTAGTAAAATATAAAGCCTTTTCATTTTTAACTGCACTTTATCTCAGAACTTGTCATTTTTTTTAATTCCATGTTGTTCCAAGTAAAGAACTAAAATTTTAAAATTTTAGTATGAATGTAGTCATTCATCTTTAAATTGTACAGTGCTGGTTTTAAATGCAAATATAAGAGCATTTAACTTACATACAGAATACCTGAAATTTCCCACAATACTTTTTGTAGATTGTACATGCAAATATATTTTGGTCTTACCAGAAGCGTGAAAACACTGCACAAAACCAACCCAACCGTTTTTATTTCACTTCTAATCACACACACATTCTACCAAAACTCTTTACCTTTGGCATACTGACCAGTAAAGAAGGACTGAAAAGAGAAGAAGCTGCAGGTTGCCCTATCTTTCCTTTTCCTCTTGTCCTCATTTTCAGTGTAAGTGGTTGGCTATCAAGGAGGTAACAGGCGGAAGAAAAGGGCTGATGGTATCACTCAGTTGATCTGGTTTCTTGGAATGACATTGCCTTCTTTCTGTGCTGGAAACGAGTTCTGCTTCAAACAGCAAGGAAGGGGCTGTCTGGGTATCAGGGTCTCCCACCACATCCCACTTACTCAGTGGAAGGTGTGACACGCTTACTTCATACTAGCTTTGAGTGTTGCTGACTTCCCACATGTTGCAGGGCAACTGGACTGCTGCACTCAGCAGTCAGAAAGTGCTGTATGCAAGTAAGGTGGCAAGCAACTGGGCTGGAGGACATGCCTAATGTGCAAATCATTCAACATATTCTGGTTGGGGGTATGTCTTGGGAGGTTTTAATTTTTTTTTTAAAGATTTATTTATTTTATTACTTATCTCCCCTTTCCCCCGCTGCGGCGACACACCAAGACTGGTCACTGCGCAGGCGCGGCTTTCCCCGCTTGTGGGTGGCTTCTGCTTCCATTCATGGCTAGCTTTCAGTTCGCGGGTGGTGGCTGCACTCCATCTGTGGGTGACCTGCCCTGCCCGTGGCGGCTCTTGCCCTGTCTGTGGCAGCTTCTTGCCCTGCCCACGGTGGCTCCGCCCCGCCCATGGTGGCTTGCCATTCTCAAGGTGGTCTGCCTGCTAGGAGAGGTCCCCGGGAATCGAACCCAGGGCCTCCCATGTGGTATGCCGGTGCCCTATCCACTGGGCTATTGAGCCAGCCCCTATGAGTTAAAATTAAAACCTTCCAGGTTTTAAAACCCCTTCTGGGTTTTAATTTGTTTGTTGTTTGCTTTTGCTTTCCTAAAGAAAGCAAAAGCAAACAAAAGCAAAACATGAAAAAGCCAGTGGTTGAGTGCCAGTTTCCCACATATGTTCTCCCTCATACCTAAAACAAACAACTAAGCAAAAAAGTCCTGCTAACATAGGGCTTCAGGTAGAGTCCTTGGAAGGGTATTAGCAGTGGGGCTAAATTAACCCATTGTGGGGCCGGCTCAATAGCCCAGTGGATAGGGCGCCGGCATACCACATGGGAAGCCCC
Organism: Chaetophractus vellerosus; assembly: GCA_004027955.1. Lineage (NCBI taxonomy): Eukaryota > Metazoa > Chordata > Mammalia > Cingulata > Chlamyphoridae > Chaetophractus > Chaetophractus vellerosus. Next base: position 14,362 of record PVKH010008910.1, on the reverse strand, counting down.
GGGTTCAATTCCCAGGGACCTCTCCTAGCAGGCAGACCGCCTTGAAAATGGCAAGCCACCATGGGCGGGCCGGAGCCGCTGTGGGCAGGGCAAGAAGCTGCCACGGACAGGGCAAGAGCCACCATGGGCAGGGCAGGTTGCCCGCGGATGGAGCGCAGCCAGCCACCCGCGAACTGAATCAAGCGCCGGCCGTGAATGGACGCAGAGACTGCCCACAAGCGAGGAAAGCTGCGCCTGCGCAGTGACCACTCTCGGGGCGTTGCCGCAGCAGGGGGAAGGGGAGATATGTAATAAAATAAATAAATCTTTAAAATAAATAAATAAATAAATTAACCCATTGAAAAGATAAATATATCCCAAGTAACTAAACCACTTACCAGAGAAAGTCAACATTAGTTAATACTCAATACAACAAAATCCAGTGCCCCACAATGAAGAATTCATAATGTTTAACAAAGAAAAATTAACAAGCATGCAAAGAGCTGGGAAATATGATCAACAAACAGGAGAAAAATTAATTAATAGAAACAGATGCAGAAATATCTGAGATAATAGAGTGAGCATATGAGAATGTGAATAAATCTATTATAAATATGCTTTATGTTCATAATAAAGTAGAGGAAACACAAACAGAAAGGAAGCAATGGGAAATAGAAAACAATGCCTAAGTGGAGCTTGAGAAATGAAAAATACAAGTTTTAAGGTGAAAAATACATTGATAAAATTAACAGCAGATTATTTACAGAAGAAAGGATAAAACTGATTCCCAGTAACCAATTTGTGTGTGATTAACCACAGCTTCATTACTACAGAAGAAAAGATGAATGAACTTGAAGACATAGGTATCCAAATTGAAGCACCAAAAAAAATGATTTTATAAAAATGAAGAGCATCAGTGACCTGTTGTACAATATCAAGGGGTCTAACATATACATCATTGAAGTCTTGAAGAAGTTGGAGATTAAAAAGATATATTTGAAAGAAGGATAGTTGAAAATTTCCAAATTTGATAAAATATAGAATCCACAGATTCAAGAAGTTCAATGAAAACCACACAGAACAAAAATTTGAAAAACATCCCAAGGCACATCTGAATACAGTTCTGAAAAACAGTGATAAAGAGAAAAGTCTTGAATCAGCAAGAGAAAACTTTAATGCATTCATACAGAGGAACAAATATAAGAATGACAGTACACTTCCCATCTGAAACTGCATGAGAGAGAATATGATGGCATATCATCATTAAATTCCTGAAAGAAAAATCTGTCAATTTAAATTCTATTGCCATAGATAATACAAATACAAAAATATTTTTCTATGAACTAGAACAAATGAACATCACTATCATAAGGTAGTAAGAATATCGTGATGCATGGGAAAAACATAATTAATGTAACCTAAGGACTGTAGTTAGCAGCAATATTGTAATATTCTTGCATCGATGTCAGAGAAGGTTGTATATCGAAGCTAAGTGTCAGTAATAAGAGGGTATGAGATTTTTTCTTTTGGATAAGGAAAACATTTGAAGGTTTACTGGGGTAATGACTGCACAACTCTTTGATGAAATTGAGCCACTGAGTGTACACTGGGATCAATTGCACAAGGCATGGGACTGTATAACATTGAACCATGTGGTGGAAGATGGAGTGTGGTTAACAGTACACATATGAGAGTGTTCTGTCATGAACTACAACAAATGGACAATACTAATACATAGTGTTAATAATAGGGGAAGTATGGGAAAATATACTATGTGTATGCTATGGACCAGAGCTAGTGGTAATAGTCTGATCATGTTCTTTCATAATCTGTAACAAATGTTCCATAAAAATGTAAGATGTTGATGGAGGGGTGATGTATGGAAATTCTGCACATTATGCATGTTTCTTTTGTTAGCGCATATCTTCTCTAATAAAAAGTTGCATTGAATTGTATAGCCTATAAAATTATTTTAAATACAAATACAAAATGAAGGCTATTTCAGACCAATAAAATCTGAGATTAAGTATCACCAGCAGAACTATACTACAAGAAATAAGGAAGGTCTTCAGACAAAAGGAAAATGATTCTACTTGTAAATGAGGATCTCCAAGAAAGAATAAAGAGTGCCAGAAATAATAAATAAGTTTTTAAGTTTAAAAGAAACTTTTTTCATTTGTAATCCCTTGAAAAGACCATTGAGTCTAAGAAGAAAAATAACTACAATGCATTGTGTGATTTTAACATATGTAGAGTAAAATTTATGTTAGTGCAGCAGAAAGACAGTAGTTATTTAACTGTTACATAAAATCTCACGTCTAGGCTAAAGGAAAGGATGGAAAATTGCCCACCAGCTCGTAAATACTTCCACCAAGAAGTACCATCACTTTAGGTCCCATATGCTTGGCAAAATTAAGTCAGGAAGGTGAAGTGAAATCCTTCCTGGAAGGAGAGGAGAAGCAAAAATATAGGTGAGCAGTGGTTATGTCTACCATAGTAATCCTTGATCTGAGGTGTTTCTCACAATCTGACAATTCAGGAGTGGAACTATGTTCTCTCACTGCTTAGAAATCAAAGCATAATATATGCTGCTGCAAAAGTAGCTGGGAGAAAATCACAGGGCTACCAGCCTATCCCCCATGAATAGCCAAGAAGGAATTAGGGATACTGATGCTGTGGAAGAACCTAAAGATCTCTGGGTTCTGAGTTTAGGTCACAGCTATCTCAATTATAACTGGATTATCTACACTGGAAAGCAACATTAGGCCCCAACAATGCAGAGTTCTGCAAAACACTACAGCAGCCCACTAGTCACTGCATGCTGATCAGCAGATTTTGGAGGAGGGCAAAAGTAAGGTAGAAGATAGTGGCACAGATGCTCCTTGGTGAGCACACCAGTGAATGTGTTGAGTGTACTGTTTGTATGAAAACCAGCTGCAGCTGCCGCAGTGGGCATCTCCAGACCACAAGATGTCATGGAAGGCCAGGACAGCTAATGAAGTCAAGACTCAGTAGACAGAAGGTTGAGCAGTTCCAGAAAATCCAGGTTCTTTGAGTCTACACCTTTGATCAACCTGTATAAGAAGAGGGTTATGGGTTCTTGCTCATAATGGGGTCAAGGCTAAATGTAAGGTAGACTAATCTAAGGTTTTTGAACAACAGAAAAAGTAGGGATTATCTTCCTAGAAGAGGGAAGGCCAGGAACCTAGCAATCATCAAAATCAGACGTGGAAGCAGAGACCACAAAGTTGACACAACTGTTAATAAAACAGCTTAAGTCATTGAAAAAACAGCTGCAGGAGAAGTGATCAAAACATTTGCACATTATTTGAACTTGAAGTGACTTCAGTTTTTGAATGAAAAATTTTAGGCAAAATTATTTGCAGAGCAAATGACAAGTCACTGTCAGGTTGTGACTAAATTATCTTCCTTCTGTATAATTAATAAAGTGTTTATTTATGTTACAAACACACACATAATACTGTATTTCTGGATCATTTTAGGCATTTTGAAAATATTAAATCATTTGATTATCATAACAACCTGATGATGTAACACTAATTATTGCCTTTTTACAGGTTAGAAAATTGAGGCAAAGAGAGTTTTTGTTACTTGTCCAAGGCCACATATCTGGTCAATCACAGAGATGAGATTTGAAACAATCTAGTTCCATATTCCATGCTCTGAACCATGATGCTAAAAATAAACCTAGTATTATGAAAGCCAAATCCTGAAAATGACAATTCATTCAAGAATCTTGACAGAGTGCTGGCTATCTTATTGTCACTGTGCTAAGTACTAGATATAGTAGGGAAAAAATATTGCATCTGTTCTCAGCAGTCAATGTCTAGGAGAAATTTTATCTTTATCACATACCTCCTTTCCATTGGAAACCTTCCACATCACAAGGTAATTAGGGCTTAAATACATAATATTTATAAATATTTAGTTGATGTATAAAGACATAGTTTAGGTAACACAAAAAACAAAAATCAAATTTGTATGACAGTTTATACAGAAACAAAATTATTACAAAACTAATCAGGAGTGTAATATGTGAAGTTCTGTGAAGTAGTATAATTCTATAGTAACATTTTATGCACTATAATCACAAATTAATACACAAATTAGTTCAAAATTTCTGCCTGTATGGACCTCAATTACTTTTAAAAAAACTGGATTTATTGCCTCTCAAATATCTGTAGGTTAGATACCTCTATTACTGATGTTGATAACTGTTATCCTGGTTTCCAGCATGGAGTATGATATAGCATATATTATGTTCAATTCAAGTAAGTATAGTCAATTTTAATTACCTAATAAGAGGATTGAAATGGGAGCCTTTTAAATAAACAAAGCCACATGAATATAATAAAACCACCATCCCCAAATTCACATACAGACTCTTCTATATATGTGTACATCATATTTCTTGAGTAACAGTTGTCAATTCAAAGATGATAAATGCTTTCACCAGTAATTTCTGACCCTGTACCTTCACTGGAGTGCTCTATATCAGCATTTTCTGGGATTTTCTGCATTGTGGCTGTGCCTTCAGTTTTACTGTTTGAAATTATTGGTTTGGCAGGGCTGTCTGCTCTGTGTTCTTTATTTATCCTCTGATTTCTCAGCAGCTCCTCCTGCCATCAGCAATTTCCTCTATGATTAAGGCTTACCAGTCTGAGTGTTTCATTCAGCTTTTCTGTAGACTGCTCTGTCAATTTACACAAAGTTCCCCTAATTTCCACACATAGATTGAAACTAAATTTAAAAGATCTAAGAACATTGAGAATGCTGGCAAGACCTTATTTTAGAGGCACATTTAGCACACTTTTTTACCTTAATTTTGTACAATATTAGCAAGATCAAGCAGTTCTTTCTCAATAATCTCTTGCAAGTGCTCACTCAACTCTGAAACAATTTGCTGCTTCTTCTAAAATACTGGGGCCAATTGAAAAAACAATTACAATACTTTCTGGCTTCTATATTTCATTGTTTTATGTTCCTTTGTGTCTTACCTTCCATATGAGATCATTTTCATTTTCCTTAATTATTTATTTTTAATATTTCCTTTAGCATGCAACTGCTGACAATAACTCTTCTCAGGTTGTATTTTGTCTGAAAGTCTTTTTTTTCAAATTTCATTCTTGAAGGATATCACAGGTTGTTCAGCTTTATAGAGGGGTAATTTTCTTTCAGCACATCTAGATATCAATCCATTGTTTTCTTTATTTTAGGGGGATGTTGTGTTATTTCATTGTAGTTTGAATTTGCCATTCCTTGATGACTAATGACGTCAAGAGGCTTTTCATGTGTTTCTTTATAATGTTTATCTCTTCTTAGGGGAAGTGCCTATTTAAATATTTTGTCCATTTAAACATAGTAGGCAGGACATTAGAAGGACAATTAGCAAGATGGCAGAAGAGTAAAGTGCTACTATAATCAGCTCCAAGTGCGGGGCAGTTAGTGATCACCCAGAGCTATATAGAGCACTAGTTTGGGGGCTCTAGGAGACCAGAAGTGCATCCTGAAATATCCTTGAAAGAATGGAAGGAGGATACTGCACATGTACAAAGAAGATTCATAAGTGGAGCATGCCAGGGAAGCCAGTGCCCATCCTCCAAAGGAGTCACAAGCTACCTTGGAAACTATTCTGCAGGTGGAATTGGAAGCTTCACTTCAAAAATATGGGGGAGAAAGAGACAATTGGGCACAAAATTCAGCTACTGATTAATAAATTCAGCTGGCTAAAGTGTAATCCTAAGAATAGCTAAAGTTTGAACCTGTCCAAGTCAGAAAGTGGCCGGTAGCCGATATCTTAACTTAGGGAAGCAGGGCTGACTGAAATCACAGTTCAGGTAGGGACCAGTTTCTTTCCATCCAGTTCAGTTTGTCCCTCTAGCCTAAGCCCCAGGCCAACCTCAGGCAGGGAGGAAAAAGCTGGGGGGATCTATTCCAGTCTCTCTGGGAAATTATAGACCATGCTGTGGAGGTTGGTGATCATCCTATTTTGACAGCACCAGTCACTGCAGGAGTTATTCTGTGGCAGGAATTGGAAGCTCCATTTCCAAAGCCAAGGGAGGAAGAGATGACAGTTGGCCACCAATTTCAGCTACTGATTAGCAAATTCAGCTGGCTAATGTATAACCCTAAAAACAACTAAAGTTTGAGACTGATCAAGTTAGAAGAAGGCTGGTTGCTGCCATTTTGGCTCCATCCCCAGCATGAGGGGAAGCCAGATTGACAAAAAATCACAGTGACAGTAGAGACTGGTTTCTTTCACCCATATTGGTCTGCAGGCCTAACTTAGGTTTTGGCCTCACCTCTAGCAGGGAGGAAACTGGCAGACCCTGCACCAGCCTATCCAGGTAAGGGCACAGACAGAATAATCAGAAGTCTACCAGGGCAACTGCAGTCATCTTGGACTTGCACTGCATAGATTGCTGCCTACACCTGAAGCTCCATCCCCACCCCATGGAAGAAATACCACTGATGTGGAGGCAGTGACTCATGTATGTTCTGGAATTAGGGAAAGGGAAAAACAGGTGTTATAGGGGGGCATTTTCAGTACTTGGTAATCATCCTGAATGACATTACAATGACAGATACAGGCCATTATATATCTGGCATAACCTACAGAGTCAATTGGGAGAGAGTGTAAACTACTCTCTACACTATAATCCATGCTTAGTGGCAATGCTCCAAAATGTGTTTATCAATTGAAATGAATGTACCATACAGATGAAAGATGTTGCTAGTGTCAGAAAATTTGGGAGGTGTGGAGAGAGTGGCATATGAGAATACCCTATATATTCTCTGTAACATTTATGTAATCAAAGTATCTTTTAAAAAATAAAAAAATGAAAAAACAAAAACAAAAAAGGCACAATACACCTATGAATTATTTCCTCACTTTTGCAGTTGATGAAAGGCTGAAATGTAAATCACAGAAATTTATCAAAAAAAATAATTTTAAACTGTATAAAAAGGAAGCTGGAACATTAACACCTCTGAGCTTCAATTTTCTTAAGATAAAATGGGAATGGTATTAGTACTTCATCCATTGGGTTTTTATAAGAATTAAACAAGATAATACATATTGAGTATCGGAACAATAACTTCCACTTTGACTCTTATTTAATCATATGATATTTGCAGCACATAAATAACAGAGAATTATTAATGAAATGATTATGCATACTTTAATGACTGTAATTCTCCTGCAAATCATCAAAAACAGAAACTCAATAGAAAAATGGACAAGGAACATGGCATTAATAACAGTTATTAGAAAGCTTGAGTAGATATCAAAATCACACAGAGATACTCCGTGGCTAAATGACTGCGGTTTTATTACTGAAGTTTACAGCAAGAAAAAAAATACTTGATGCAGTTACCATCACCATTTCCTCAGACATGGAAATCTAAGCTTTTGGAACCAATATTAAAGGAAATAATTTAGTGTAATTAGCAAAAGCAATTAGTCATATTCATCAGGAACAGAAACTAATACTTCTATTGATTTATCTTTCTTTGTTTTCCATAACATTAATGTAATGAACAATGAGGTTTTTAAATGTAATCATCTGAATGTTCAGATTGAAAGAATGTAACTGCTCCACATTCCCTAACTGATATGGCCAATTTTCTTTCCACTCTATACAAAAGTATATTTTCCAGGAGAGTCCCCAATATAAGAAAGTGAATCCACACCTCTGTCTTAGGAAATCAAAGTAAATTCAACTAAGGAAATGTATAAAGCAATTGACCTTGAGTTGTTGTGCATTGGAAGAGGAGAAAATAGCAAGAATGGGGAAAAGAAAGAAGTTCAAGAAAGAAATTCCCCAAAGATGACACCTCATATAGGAGGTGCAGGGAATATACTGTTTATGCTTATGATATTCTTCTCAGCACTCAGGGGACACACTCTCTCAGGATTTTTATGTCTTCCTATCTGGGGTTCATAAAAAGGCAGGCAGATTTCTGAAAAAGAGAGAGAAGTTTTTGAAAATAAAAAGTCTATGCTGAAACCCAACCTGAATTATTATGTTAAACAATGTTCTCCTTTTTATAGTCACTGAGATTGTAAACCTGAAAACTTTGTTGCCTGGAAGTCTGAATGTTCTATAAGTAAGAATGTTCTCTCATTAGGGTTTTATTTAACTGCTGTTTTTCTGTGTGTGTGAACCTCAAGGAGCAGTCCACTATAATATAAGAACTTGGTTTTAAATCCTGGGCACTTACCTTTTGTACTAGCAGGAAGACAGATCGCCCCCTAGTTTTCAATAGAAAACTAGGAAATTGCCTATATAAACTATCTGTAAGGGGCGATCTGTCTTCCTGCTAGTACGAAAGGTAAGTGCCCAGGATTTAAAACCAAGTTCTTATATTATAGTGGACTGCTCCTTGAGGTTCACACACACAGAAAAACAGCAGTTAAATAAAACCCTAATGAGAGAAGCTAATCAACTGAAAAAAACTGAAAAAAACCCATTAAGCTAAAAAGATGACCAGAGGGCAACAAAAGGAGGAACCCTTGAGTTCATCAAAGGAAGGGATGCAGGTATCTGGAAATGGAAGATTCCCCGGAAAAACAGAGAAGAGTTGTAAAATACCATTTGTCATCAAGAAGTAATTAGGCAATTTGCTGGAAACAGGGCAAAGTGAAGGTGAGAGGAATTCTAGGAAAATGTAATAAATGAATCTGAGTCACATGGGCATTCTGGTTATCCAAGGATTCTAGAAACTTCTTGTACAAATTTCCAATTTCTATAACAGAATATTTTTTTATGTAAACATAGTTTCCAAAAATTTTGTGAATCACATTGAATTATAAGTTCCTTAAATTTTTAAGGGTTTGAAGAAAATAAAATCACTTGCTAAACTTAAAAAAGTAATTTGGGGATCCTGTTTTGAGATAATATTAAGGCTCAGATTATATGAAGACTAAACTTACCATCAGATGAGGTGGTGAAAAAATTCCAAATATACCTAAGGTTAATATCTTAATAATGTGGTCTCAATTTCAACCCCAGATAAAATTTCATGGTGCTTCCAGGGATGAGTCAGGAAAGGATCAGAAAGAGGTCACCTCTGAGGTTACTTACAGCATAAGATGAAGAAAAGTCAGTACGACTATTTTAAATCATTTTCATTTGTTGCAGGTGTCATGGCTCTGATTAGTTCATCCCTGTCCACTTTCTGTAAGTTAGAATCCTTCAGATGACTTTTTACTGGGCTTTCTTTTACTTTTTACTTTATTAGACAAGTTGTGGATTTACAAAACTATCATGTATAAAATAAAATATACCCATATTCCACCCTATTAGCAACTTGTAGTGGAGTGGAATATTTAATACAAAAGATGGTAGCACATTTTTATAATTATACTTTAACAATAGTCCATGGTTTATCTTCAATTTCACAATTTATGTGGTGAAGTTTGATAATTTTTTTCATTTATTTAAATTTTATTGATACATATATATAAACCATAAATCCATCCAAAGAATACAATCAGAGGCATTTCGTGTAATCACATGTTTGTACATTCATCACCCAATCACTCCCAGAGCACTTTCATTATTTCAATAATATTAATAAACAAAAAACAAACAAAACTCATCACCACTGAATCTCTCTATGCTTTACCCATCATACACAGCTGCAATTCTTTTTCCTTCTTCTTAGTATATTTATATTTGCATTTTGTAAAAAAGCAGTGCTATATATGCAATATCACACATATTCGTGTTTTACATGATATTTTACTATCTTATACAGCCCCATGTTACAATTTTTAGCTTTCCTTCTAGTAATATCCATGACCTTAGGCTTTCCTTTTCAACACTGTCATACCAATGCAATAGCTCTGCTCATTAGTTACTTGGATTTTGAGAGTACTGTGGTGGAGTATATTCATAAACATCACCCTGTTAGAACTTTGTGGTTTTCCTTACCATCTACATTGGCAATATGGCTAGGAATGGGGCCATCCTGATGATAGTCATCTCTGTCCCAAGACTCAAGTCTCCTATGTACTTCTTCCTGGAATCTTCTCATGCCTAGATATCTGCTACACCATGGTGACACTACCAAAGATGTTGGAGAACTTAGTCTCTTCACACAAAACACTTTCTTTCTTGGGATGCATAAGCTAGTTGCATTTCTTCCACTTCTTGGGCAGCACAAAGGTCTTATTGTTGGGCATAATGGCCTTGGACTGCTTTGTGGTATCTGCAAACAACTTCATTATACTGTCATCATGAATCATCATTTCTGCACCCAGATGGCAAACAGTCTGGGTCATTGGTTTCTTCCATGCCCTGCTGTACTCCATAATTACCTCTCACTTGAATGTCTGTGGTTCCAACCATATCCATCACTTCTTCTGTGATACTAAGCCACTGCTGTAACTGTCCTGTGGGAATGTTGACCTCAGCAGTGGCTTCTTAATACTGTCACAGGCACCATTGGCATAGAACCCTTCATTCTGACACTTCTCTCCTATTTCTATATTCTCACCTATCTCTTCTACAAGACTCATTCTTGCAGTGTGATTCACAAAACACTGTCCACTTGTTTTTCCCACTTGATGGTAGTTATTTTTCTCTATGCTCCTGCTCTCTTCACCTACATTAGTTCTGCTTCAAGCAACTCCATGGATGGGGATGCAGTCATGGCCACCACGTACAGTGTGGTCAGTCCTGTACTAAATCCACTAATCTAGACCTTGAGGAACAGGGAAGTGAAGGGGGGCTTTACAGGGCAATCAGAAAGAAGCTCTGACATGACTGAAAATATAGAACTCTTCTGAGGAAGAAATAAGCAGGCATGAGTTAGTTGAAATATCAATGACTCTCAATTTGATTACAACGTGTAGTCAAGACAGAATAGGAAACAGAAAAGATAATTGGGAAGGTCTAACATTCCTATGTGTTGTAAGGGAAAGGTGAACAGATTGGACACTAGGCATGGAACTGTAATGCGAAATTAGGTTTTGTGATATCAATGGGTATAATTGTTTGTTATATAAACTAATGTGTTCTTTCATGTAACCAGATGTACAAATATGCCTATGTTGCTGATGTGGTTAATATTTAGGACAGTTTTTCTGCATTATCCCTTTGGTTTACACATTTTAATGTGAACATTAAAATTACAATTTTCATTGTTACTACATTTTGTAAAATTTAACTTAGCATAATGATTACTCAGTTGAGAAAGAATTGATAATCCACATATTAATTAAGGAAAGATTTTAAGAGTCTTGTCATGGTTATTGTTCTCCATGCAGGAAGATAAAGAAGTAATTAAAACCAGTGACATAGTAATCACTAATTAAAAGAAATAAAGTAATTGATATTTCACCAGAGACAACTAGCATCTCCATCTCCAGACCATAGAAATCACCCAAACAAACTGGCGTAATTATTGTGAAATATTAAAAGTGAAGGCAGACTGAAAAGAATTTCTTTCTGTCTCATTAGTAGATTATTTTCCCTCTCAGTCTTTGGTCAATGAAATTTATGACTTTATAAATACTTTCTACATTTTCTACATTTGTTTCCGTATTTATGTATGATTTGACAAATTTTAATGTAATATGATGTAAAAGAGGTGAAATATGAATTCATCAAAACTGTTTCATTTTCCTTTCCTGTCACAAACTCATAATAATGGAAAGATATGAAGTCATAGTTGCTGAGGTATTTCTAGAATTAATAGACAAGTGTGCTATATTCTTCACCTCTAAGACATATAAGTGGCTGCTGGCCCTGGAAGGATGGGCAGAGGCCAGTATTTATATATATTTAGAGACAGAAACATAGACAAGAGCATGAAAAGTTGTTTTCAGCTGGTGAACTAACTCTTCAAGTTTCTACATTCATTTTTTTAAGGAAGTACTCGGGATTGAACCCAGGACCTCATACATGTGAAGCAGTGCTCAATCACTGAGCTTCACTATCTCCACTCTACAATGATTTTTGAAAACCCAAATTTTACACTGTGGAGATGGAATACTCAAGTATTTCGAGGACTATTGGACACAAGGTCTGGATGACATTGATACTCCAAATACAAATTATCAACATGAATTAGATAGAGTGGGACATATAGAAGCCATGTAATAAATGGAGTCATGGATAAATCTGGATTACAGTGGATCTCTTTGTAGAGCAGACACACCCAATAATAATTTCCACCACTACTTGTCGTGCAATTGGGACTGACATACTTGGCAGTTAAGGAAAACCCCTACTTCAGGTCCTAAGTAGTGGGATATGAGCTTTAATACTGAGGAAAGTCTTGGGGAAGCCTTTGAAAATCTCCCATATACAGGAAATTAAATACAAAACACTATCACACTCTAGGAGAAATTGCCAAGATTAGAGACACCCTGCAATAACTAAAGACTGGTGCTCACTTACAGAAATCAGATGACCTTGGATAATGACTTCATAATATCCAAAGCTCAACCAAGGAGAACTAATCACAGCCACCATACTGGACATGAAATCATGGCCAGAAAAGATTAACAAGACTCAGATAAGTGCTGAATGGCCATAGATTTGGCAAATTCATACTTGTTTCTTAGGAGCAGTTAAAGAAGGGGCGGTTCAAGAGACTGAAGAAGAGGTTGCAAGTTTCTTATGACTTACCCTTAGAAATCACTTCTGTTTCTTTCCATTGGTGAAAAAGATCACAGTCCCACTTATATTCAAGGAAAAGAAAACCCCAGGGCATCAAAACTGTGTGGCATGGCTCACTGAGTATCTACCTTTTAAGATTAGCTACCACATTGACTTGTCATAATGACACTTCAACTGAAGACTCATGGTTTTCATTTTATTTAAAAACATATATGGTGCATTCTTCATGCCAAACACTATTCTAAGTAACTTACAAATATTAGCTCTCATTATAACAACGCTTATCTTTATTTTATGTATGAGGAAATAATCACATATAGATGTTAAGTAATGTGGCCAACATTTTGGGACCTCATTTAACAAAGATGAACTACAAACCCATACAATGTGGCTGAAGAGTCTCCCCTTAAACAATACATTGTGCTTTCACTCAGTTCTGAAAAGTTTTCAGCAGTTATCTCCTTGAATACATCCTCTCCCTCACTTTCCCTGTTTTCATCCTCTGGATCCATTTCTTATTATATTTGGTGGGAATCTCTCAATCTATTCTCTATGCCTTGGAACCATTCTTTCTTATACTCAATCTGCTGATTGTTCAGTATCATGTTTTCATTTTTTACCTCAAATGTAACTTTCACTTTTGAATTTTTCTCGTTAGCCTTATTCAAACAGAAATTTGATCAGTTCAAGTTTTTATTTCAAAAACTGTGCTGCACTTATAGTAGTTTTTATTGGTTGTTTTCAAATATGATTTTTTACTTTAATGTCTTTTGTCTTTCTTGTGGTTTCTAAATCTTGTTTTATCCCTTTACTAATTCTAACCATTAGAGTGGGTTTCAGAGCCTTTTATGTCAAATACTAAAGATTCTAGCCTATTGCTATATCTGATCATATATAAATTCATGCTGGCTTTTTCCTGACATGCTTCCAATATTTATTGTGCACTAATCTTTAAGATGAATTAATTTTTGTGGAAAATATTGTAGACCAAATTGTCAAAATATTGTCCCATTATTATTTATTTTTGGCTTTTTCTACCATAAGTCATTGGAGTAAAATTATACATGATTATATCAATATGGAGAGGGAAAGAATTTGATAAAGATCAATATGTTTTTGTAAGAATATATAAGGCAATTCATGGAAAGGCTTCAAAACAATTTCCACTTACAAGATGACAGTGTGAGGAATTCTGCAGACCCACTTCCTAACCAAAAGAGTATAACTGAAGAAAACTCTGTAAAAACAAAACTTTATTGTCTCTAGAAATGTTCTTAAAGACATACAGCAAATGAAGAGATATTCATCCAAGAACATCTACTCAAATGTGGTAAGAACAACCAGGTTCCGTGGCCCACTCCTTTCCACCTCCATCTTCATCTTCCATCTCCTCCCAGCTGAAGTTGATGGAAGCTAAACTTTATATGTATGAGACCAAGAAGACAGGCAACCAGGTTGAACTCAGCATCAATATATCTCATCACCTCCATCTCCCCATTGAAGAGGTTAAATTCCTGGTGAGTGTGGCTTGAAAGCTTGAGAAACCCCAGGTAGGACCCTAAGAATACCCACACTCCAAATGATTCATATTGTAGAGCCTCCATGCCAAGGGAGAAGACAAGAGGCTACTGCACCTCAGAGGGCCTAGGGTAGTGGCTCAGAAAGTTGGGCCAGTGAGAGTTTGTCCAAAAGGAAAAAGAACTCTGAAGCTTTCCTCAAAGAAAAGGAGA
>PVKH010008909.1:0-19165 GCA_004027955.1 Chaetophractus vellerosus | reverse complement strand
GGGCAAGGACTTGTGGGAAAGAGGAACTCAAACATAGTTTGGGAGAGTAGATATTGTCACAATCAATTTAGAAAGCAATTTGGTAAAACGCAGCAAAGTTGAAGATGAGCATTTTATTTACTTTTACTTTTATTTTTTATTTTTTTGAATGTACCAGGGATCGAACCCAATGCATTGTACATGGGAAGCAGGCACTCAAACCAGTGAGCTACACCTACTCTGAAGACGAACATTTTTAACCACCTCACAGTTTCACTTCTTGGTGCCTTCCCTGGCGAAATTTTCATATATATGCACACAAAGCATTATTTGTAATAGAAAAATATATAGAGTATCCATCTAACATTCTCCTACTGGGGAAAAGATACACTTATTTCTACAATTCCATACTCCTTATCAGATAAAATGGATTAAATGCATTAAATGTTCCAACATGTATGGACAAGTATAAATGTAAAAAAAAAAAAGTTTTTGAAAATTCTGGAAAAAAAAGGCACATACAATATGACATTTGTGTAACTTTGAAATCTAAATTAATTGTGCATATATTTTAAGGATACAAGCTTGTGTATAAAAGCCCAAAAAGCAGACATGGACTGATACCCATCAACAGCAAGATGGTGATTATCACTAGTGAAGGAGGAAGGAAGATGGACTGAGGCCAACAGGTTTTTAGATGCAGTTATAATATTTTTAATTAATATGTAATATCTGCTTAATTATCATGTATTAATGCAAAACTTCATTAATTATTATATATTAATATGTAAGTGCATGTTATAAAATTGGTTACATTTAAGAATCTTTGAAATCTTTGATCATTTAAAAAAATAATTAAAAAAATGAAAGCTTCCCAACAACAAAATGTAATGCTTGATAATTTTAAAACAATTAGTGAGAAAAATGAAAGCCCCAACATTAAATGTTACAGGAAAAGCATGGAATAACTTTCCGATATTAACAATTACCCCTTACAAAAACATTTAGTGACAATGAGAAATATTTATAATATAGTCAGTGAAAATAGACACAGATTAAAGAGAATATGTGATATGATCCTAGTTGTGTGATTAAAAACACATATATGTATAATAATAGTAAATAAGGATTCAAAAATTAAAATAATGTTTGTCAGAGTCAGAATCAGACATTATTTTTCTTCTGTTTTTTTAGTTTATCTAGTTTTATATATATATAATCTATATTGTTAAAGTGGATATAACAAAGATACGAAATTGTAAAGGGCAAACATTGTGATTCAACAAAAATTGTTAGTAATGTATTATGCTCCAGGCACTTCACTTTGTAATTTAGATCACCCAATGGTACCTTCTAGGGTATAGTCTATCACTAATATGATGCATTTTAATAAGAGTAGGAGGATCCTCTTTCTACAAAGACCTCAATCATATAGACTAGAGTGGTTTGCTTACCACCCTGGGGTCTTATCTTAGCCTGCATCTCTTGAGTCTATTGATAATCACAATCTAGGACAGAGTTGTGGCTGGAACCAAGTGAGCTAACTCAGAGGAGGAAGCATGGAAGCCTGGCTAAAGAGTACTGGTACATCAGAGGACAGGGATTCAGCTTTACTACTTACTAGTTTTTTTGTTGTTGTTATTTGTTTTCAGTTTGATACATTTCACGAATTGTAATACTAATTCACAAATTTCTTTTTAAGTTTGTAATAAAAAATCATTAGCAAAATCTTTTAGCCTGCCATAGGCACTTAGTAAAAGTTAATTAAATCTGATGCTACCAATATGCCTTTAAAGAAGAAAATTTCTTTTAAAATAGTTTCCAGAGTTTATTTTTCACTTGCTGGTATATTTCTATTTAAATGGAATTTCATCAAGCTACTTTTTTTTTCTTCCTCTTGCTTCTCAAAGTTCACCAAGAGGCCTCAAGGTTCAGCCTGACACCATTAAAATCCTTCTCTAAGTCCTGTGGATATAACTTGCCTTCTTCTAAGTATTTAATCTTTAATATTGGAGGGCAGTGCAGACATAACAAACCTCTCTTCACTGGTCCTTGTCACTTGTTAAAGTCACTTTGATAATTTGCAAACATCTCAGACAGTAAAGGAACCAATAAAGGGACAAAAGCCAAGAGACTATTGCAAGTCCAAGTTAGTTTAGCTACATTAACTGAGTTATTCATTAACTTATAAAGAATGGAAGGTGTGTTTTGCACTTTGTTCGGTGAGGTGATTCCAGTCTGTTTTAACTTCCTAACTGATGGTGTATTCAGAACTTTGATTCCGTCTGCAGGAGATCTCACCAACATATGTGTGTCAAAGTTCTTTAAGCACGGACTGATAGGGAACTCTGCAGAAAGAAAATCCCCCCCCCCCCCCGATTCTTTTGGATAAATTCTCTTGCAGCATGGAGATTGACACTAAAGTTCACAACCATCCTGGCATTAAGTATACAGAGAGAAGTACAAGATGCAATCAGGAAAGGGGTTAACATCCAGTAATAGCCAAGACATTATCAGTAAAAATCAGGCAATTGCAATTGATAAAATTCTTTCATATACTCAATTAAGTTTGATTATTATAAAAATTCAGTGAATTCAGGATTATGTTGGTTAATATTTATGGTGTATAAGCTATTTGCAGACATTCTGCTCAGCATTTTATGTGCATTAACCCATTTAATGCCATGAGTCTTATAAGTCTTGCTTTCCATGTGAGGAGATGAATATACAGAGAGGAGAGGCAGTATGACCCAAATCAAAAAGCTGTGCAGTGCCTGAGCCAGGACTGAAAGCTAGAGCAAGGACGTGGGGACAACATTATTATTCTAACGACTGGCACTGAAATTATTTCCAAGGAGAGAACCGTTGTAGGAGAATGTCTTGCTTGATGAGTAGATGAGTAGGTTTGTAGAACATCAGAAAAGAATTTAGACTTCTTGATGCTATAGGGCTGCATGGGGTGGTAGATAGTGGTGATAGGGAGAATGAATTGGGTAAACCTAAAATGTATTTAATATGTGATAGACATCCTCAACGTAAATCAGTATAGCCTGCTAAATTTATTTATGTGGTCTTGGTTTGTTTGTTTTGTTTGATTGATTTTTTTGTGGTGGAAATTAAAGTGCAAAATTTTATGTTAGGGTAGAGGTGATAACACTAAAAAACAGTACTTAGGATTATTATGGCAACTCAGGACAGGGGACTATCATCCTAAAGTCACAATAATGGAAAATGAGTTCTACGATCAGTTCAATTTGACAACTAAAGAATTTGAGTCATAGAAAGAACGTTCCCAAGAACATAACACTGGTTCCAGCCAGAATTGAACCCATGGAAGTCTGAGTCCACAGTCTGCATGCTAAATAGTTATAAAATGTTACCTCTCCAAATGGTGAATTCTTACTGCTTTTAGTGCATAAATAGAACCTTCTTTTTTTGACCCAGGCAGGGGAAGAAGTCCTAGTCCTCTGCCAAAAGATGATTTTCCCAGTGACAAAGGGAACTGTGGGTAATATTAGTGGCCTTAGAATTGGGATTTACAATAAGGGAAACCAGAAATGACTCCAAGAAAATAAATTTCATAAAACTAAATTGAAAAAAAATTCACCACACCTGAAAATTACCTAGCTTGCATATTTTTTCATATCATAAGATTTCCAAAATAAATTCATTAATGAAATCTGCATCTAGCAGCTGGCTGCACATGTTGATTGGACTGGATAAAGAAGAAAAGAGTGAAGCGGATGTGGCTCAACAAGTTGTGTGCCCACCTACCACACGGGAGGTCCCGGGTTCAGTCCTGCTACCTCCTAAAGAAGACAAGCAGACGCCTGCACACAACACCACAAGCAGATGCCTAAACAAGCAGATGCCACAAGCCAGCAGATGCCACAGCCCATGGGGAGCGGATGTGGCCCAGTGTGTTGGGCACTTGCCTCCCATGTGGGAGGTCCCGGCTTTGGTTCCTGGTGCCTCCTGGAGAAGGTGAGCAAACAATGAGCGGACAGACAAGAGAACCTTCTGGGGGATGGGGGATTAACAAAAAATAAATAAATAAATAAAGGAAATAAATCTTAAAAAAAAAAAAGAAGAAGAGAAGATGGAGGGCAAAGTAGAATAATATCAGGGATAAAATCTGGAAAATTCTTTGCATTTTGGGGTCATGGCATTTAAAATCCACCCCAATTGTCCAGGGAAAAGGAATAGGAATTGAAAACTGAATCTGATTTGGAGGACTAGCTCCATACTCATTGTGAGAAGAATTCTTCATAATGACATTTGGTGCCTATGACATTGATACATTAATTAGAGGCTATAATTACTGAGAGCAGACGTTGTACACTCTGGAAAATAAACATAGTTTCCTGGAGAAAGGCAGAATGGAGCTACTCATAACCAACCTGTAGCAAGTCACATCCCTCTATAGTAAAGTGGGAAACACCTGAGTATTTTATATTCTTCAAACATTTCCCATGCTGACTCCTTTATGAGTATTTCTTGTTGCTTGATCCCAAGAGGTATGCCATAGTAGAATCTTTATGCCGACCCTAAGCACAATTTAAACCCATGTTTAAATCCACATTCTATTACAATATATTGGAGACAACTAGAAACATTCCTTCCTGTGATAATTCTGCACATTCTTTAAGAAGAATATAAAACTACCTCTCAGTTTTCAGTTTTCTTCTCTTACAAATAATCTCATGTCCTTTTATCTTTCCTCAGAGGTCTCATTTTCCCAGGCTTTAATCATTTTTATTGTTTCCATCTGTACCTACTTTATTTTTTTCCTATCCCTTTCAAAATATGTACCTGCAAATAAAATACAGTAGTAACAAAACTGGAATAGTTCTAAAATACATATTGATTTGTTATTGGAATTAATATCTCTATTAGGATAAGGCAACATATAAGAAACGGTGGTAAAGTCAAAGAAGAAAATGGGAAAACTTAACTGCTACCATAAAAAAATATTTTCAGACAAAAGAAAAGTAGATCCAAGTAGTGGAATTTGCCCTAAAGAGAAATTGGAAAAATGCACAACATTATGAGAAAATGGCAATTATGGTATTTAAATAAATAAATGAAGAATACACAAAATTATCTATAATATGATTACAATTGCAAATATATGCTTGCATATAAATGTGCAAGAACTGAAAATGAACATATATGGGGAAACTTTTTCTTAAAATAGCACACATTTCTGCATATTATTTAACAATTTTAATTTCCCTGATTTTAGTAGTACTATGTGTGCAATAAGTAAAACTTACAATTCAGAAGAACTATCTGGAGAGTAAGAAAGGGATGCTCAGGATACCTAACAATGTGATAATATTTAAGGATAGTAAAAAAACCCTCAGAGTGCATACAAGTCCATGCTACCCTAAAGCATGTAATAAATTCAACAAAGATCATCTTTTACTATTCATGCTTGTGATGTATAAAGTATGAAAAGATAACTTCCCTTTAAGTTTCTGGGACTTGCCCTATTCCACAAATCAGAATGGCAATAAAAAATAAACAAAGAAAACAAGGCTCAGAATCACAGAATTTTAGGTCAAAGAGCACCCCTAAGGATCACCCAGTCTAACACTCTAATTTTGCAGATCCAAACTAGAGAAGTAAATTTTCTAAGGTGATTATCAATATAGCAACACAGAATACATATATGCCCTGTTCCAAGGCACCCACAGCTATTCTCATTTCATACTCTGTTAAATACTGCAGACAGCCTAAGAATTGTAGAAAACCATTAAATGAGGGTATCAATAACTTCTTTGTAATTTCTGTTGGTAAAGACTGTGTTTCCTATCAGTTGACATCTGTATTAGTCAGCCAAAGAGATGCTGATGCAGATTACCAGAAATCAGTTTGTTTTCATAAAGGATATTTATTTGGGATAGAGGCTTACTGTTACCAGGCCATAAAGCATAAGTTACCTTCCTCAGTTTATTGCCACGTGTTTATTGAGACATCTGTAAGGGTTCAGGCTTCCTGGGTTCCTCTATTTCCAGGGCTTGCCTCTCTCCGGGCCCAGCTGCACTGGTATCTCCACAAAGCCAGCTGTAGACTATTAAGCAAATGGCTTGCTTCTCTTCCTGGGGCCTTCTCTCTTTCCTCATGACCAGGCTCCTCTGTATGCTTACTTCCCCTGGGCTCCAGCTTTGAAACTCCAGCATCAAAACTCCAACTAACTCCTCTGCTCTGTCATGTAGTCTTATCTCTGAGTCCCCACCCACCAAGGGGTGGGGACTGAACATCCTACTGATGTGGCCCAATCAAAGCCCTAATCATAATTTAATCATGCCCAGAGGAACAGACCAGTTTACAAGGACAATCCAATATCTATTTTTGGAATTCATAATTATATCAAACTGCCACAACATCTTACACAAGTGTGAGGCAGTGCAGGAAACCATAAGTGCTTGGTCTTTTGTTGACTCACAAGAAAAAAAGAGAATATCATTAATCATAAGTTATGAGGTGATGAAATTCCATAGAATTTTGAGGTATTTAAGACAGGATTTTATTGCAGGTTATTGGCTTTGGTTACTTGAAGCTCTTAGTTAATTTTTAATCAACTATGTTTTCATTTAATATTTAATTCGTAGCTGGAAATTATGTTGAAACTTTTCTGCTGTGTTGGTGCCCATTTTCTTATCTTCAATCTTAGATTTGTGGAAACGTTTTTCTTCTTAACTCATGATATGAATTCTAAACTGAAAGTTATTTTTCTGTTCTTACCTGAATAATATCAACCCATTGTTTCTAGTAACAAAATAGATTTGTCCTGTGGCAAGCTAAGAAAATATACTGAACACTTGAATATGGCAAAAAGCATTTCCTATTTTCCTCTTTCCCCCCAACTTTTTATTATGAAAATGTTCAAATATACAGAGAATCTTAAAGAATACAACAAATACAAATATACCCACCATCTGCTCTAATTAAAAAGATATTTTTAAAGAAGTTTTAGATTACATAAATGTTACATCAAAAATATAGGGGATGCCTATATACCCCACCCCCACCCCTTCCCACACTTTCCCACATTAACAATAACTTTCATTTGTGTGGTACATTTGTTACCATTGATGAACACATATTGAAGCACTGTATCAACCAAGGACTATAGTTTATATTATAGTGTACACTTTGCCCCACACAATTTTATAGGTTTTGACAAAATGTACAATGGCCTGTACCATCATTGCACTGTCATACAAGACAATTCCAATGTCCCAAAAATGTCCCCATGTTGTACCCAATCTTCCTCTCCCTCCACTCAAAACCTCTGGTGGCCACTGCCTTTACATCAATGATACAAGTTCTCCACTGATAGAATGATAATAAGTCTACATTAGTCATCAGTTGCTTTCCCCTCTCACATTTGTTTATTCCTCAATATTGAGGATTTGGAGATGGTCATGCCCACTCTGTTTTTGATTATTGAGAGAGGGCTTAGATCCCATAAGGCAGATGGATAGGACTGAATTGCTTGCTGTTGCAGACACTCTCTGCTTTCTGGGATGGGTGTTTTCCATCATCATCCTTTTGTTAGTTGTCCTGGGAGAGTCTGATGAACTAGAGAGTAGTTGTTACAATTCTACTGAGATTCAGGGCTCAACCTGCATAAAAACAGACTGAAGATTTAAGTCTCTGGGACATATATTTAACAAGTATAATGCTAATAAGGTTCAAATAAAAGGGACAGAAGAGCCATGCATAGGGAAATTATAAATGAGTCTAACTCTGTTACATTGAGGAACATAAATTCCAGAGTAAGTCCCCTGACGGGGTGCCAAATTCCTGAGATTGTCTGCCTTGCCTATAGTGTCTATACATCTCTAGAGCCGTTGTTTGAGGCACTGTTTACTGTGGCAGTCAATGAGATCATGCTGAGGCATGCATAAGCATAACCTCTGGAATAACCTTTTGACTCACTTTGAAACCTCTTAGCCATATAAACTCATTTGTATTTAATATTTCCCCCTTTTTGTCAAGGTCTTTTTCCAGATTCATCACTACTCATTGTTAATAATCCCTCAGTGCCAGGGAGGCTCATCCCTGGGAGTCATGTCCCACACAGAGGGAAGGTAGTTTGTTTATATGCTGAGTTTGGCTTAGAGACAGGCCACATTTGAGCAACAAGAAGGCTTTCAAGAGGCAACTTAGGCAATACATACTAGTAAGCTAAGTTTCAATTTCACAAAAATGGTTCATAAGTACCACCATCAATATGAAGGACCTGTCATAATGGTCTGTCCTTTTTGGCTAGTCACTGTTCATGTACTAGGGAGATTCTTGCTGCTTTATCAGAGAATGTAGCAGGATTTCTCAGGATAGGAATTCAACATTCTTTCAGTTATTGTGTGAGTGTCCACCCCCTGAGAAAACATCCCATGACTACTTGAACATATTCATATGTCATAGAGGCATGCCCCAAGTCCACCCCTCCCCACTCATCCCCCATCACTGCCACCTCACACCAGTGATCCTCCCCTGCCACAGTTGTGACATTTCTGCAATCCAAACCCTGCCCAAAAACAAAGCAAAAAAAAAATTAAACAAATAAAATAATAATAATGAAAATAAATAAAATACAAAAATAAAAATAAAAAATAATACAATTTTTTCATTGTGTTTTTCATCACTGTAAGATCTATCTTTTATGTACAGTGACAATTTCTTCTTTAAGTTCCCCCAGTGTCTTATTTTTATATATTTTTTTTGCTTAATTTTCAAAAAAGATTAGGTTACAGAAGAGTCACATAGAATATATAGGGGATTCCCATATATCCAACCCCTCCCACTCTCAAGTTATCCCCTATTAATAACATTTTTACTTGTGAATGGTACATTTATTAAAATTGATGTACAGATATTGAAACATTGGTAATAAACATGGTCAATGGTTTACATTGTGGTTTATGTTTTACCCGTACACTTTTATAGGTTGTGACAAAATTTAAAATGGCCTGTATCTGTCATTGTAAGATTATGGAGAACAATTCCAATGACTTAAAAATGCCCTATATTCCTTCTATTTTATTATTCCCTTCCCCTCCCCTTGGAACCTATAGTAACCACTAAGTTTCAATTTTTGAAGAATAAGGTTCATAGTTACATGCAATAATATTGAGGGCTTGATGTGTAGATCTGTTTTCCTTTATTAGGCACTGCTTATGTTCTCAAGAGATTCTTGCCCCTCAAATTGAGAACATAGCAGGGCCCTCAGAATGGGAGTTTAATATTTTGTTGTTTATTGTATGGGTCTCCACCCACTGAGATAACACACTATGACAAGATGAAAACTTACTTATTCCATAGAGGCATGCCCCAGGTCCACCTTACCCTGCATATCTCCCCACCACTAAAACCCTGTACCAGTAACCCTCCCCTGCCATATTTGCCAAAAGAACACTCCCACCATTGTAGTTTTAACCACAGACCCACAGATCCCCTGAGGGCGCCTGTTTCTTTCTCCAGCCCTCCCCCCAGTTCCATGAATAGTCCAACACAACTCTCCCACCCTACTGCTGCTTACATTCCGGCCCTATAGAACCCAATAACATCACTGCACCACTATCACCACCATCCACTGCCGGTTCACCCCCTTCCACCTTATCATTGATTTTGCCCATATTGAGCATCAGTTCAGCATCCTCTACACCCTTTCTGTCTCCTGATAACCTGTGAGTCTGCTCAATTTGCCTAAGTCATATCAGTGAGGCCAAGTAATATTTGTCCTTCAGTGACTGGCTTACTCCACTCAACGTAAGGTCTTCAAGATTCATCCATGTTGTCCTGTGTATTACTAATGTATTCCTTCTTACAGCTGAGTAATCCATTGTGTGTATATACTACAATTTCCTTATCCATTCATCTATTGATGGATACTTGGTTGCTATCAACTTTTAGCAATATTGAATAATGCAATATATGAACATCGATGTGCATATATCTGTTCATGTCCTTGCTTTCATTCTTCTGGGTGCATAACCCAGAAGTGGGACTTCTGGATGATATGGCAGTTCTATAGTTAGTTTCCTGAAGAACTTCAAAAGTGTCCTCCACAATGGCTGTAACATTCTACATTCCCACCAGCATTGGATAAGAGTTCCTTTTCCTTCACATCCTCTCCAACACTTGTAGTCCTCTGTTTTTTAATTGCCACCATTGTAATAGGTATCAGATGATATCTTATTGTAGTTTTGATTTGCATTTCCTAATAGCTAGTGATGTTAAACATCTTGTCATGTGCTTTTTAGCCATTTGTATTTCTTCTTTGGAGAAGTGTCTATTCAAATCTCTTGCCCATTTTTTAAAATGGGTTATTGTTTTTTCCCCAGGATGTCAGATTTCTTTATATATGTTGGCTATTACGCCCTTATCAGGTAAATAGTTACCAAATATTTTCTTCCATTGAGTAGGCTGCCTTTTTCACTTTCTTGTCAAACTCCTTTGAGGCACAAAAGATTTTAATTTTGAGGTCTCATTTATCTATTTTATCCTTTGTTGTTCATTCTTGGGTGTAGCGTTGACGAAACCATTTCCAGCTACAAGATCAGGTAGATGCTTCCCTAATTATATTCTAGGAGCTTTATGGTCTTGGTTCTTATATTTAGGTCTTTGATCCATCTTGAGTTAATTTTGTATAGGGTGTGAGATGGTGATCCTCTCTCATTATTTTGGTTATGGATTTCCAGTTCTTAAAGCATCATTTGTTGAAGAGGCCATTCTGTCCCAGTTGAGTGGGCTTGTTGGCCTTGTCTAATATCATTTGACTGTATATGCAGGGATCTATATCAGAACTCTCAATTCTGTTCCATTTGTCCATATGTCTGTCCTTGTGTCAATACCATGGAGTTTTGACCACTGTAGCTTTGTAGTATGATTTAGAGTCAGGTAGAATGATTCCTCTAATTTTGCTTTTCTTTTTCTATATGTTTTTGGCTATTCAGGGCCCATTGCCTTTCCAAATAAATTTCATAATTAGCTTTACCAATTCCACAAAAATGCTGTTTTCATTTTTATTGGATTGTATTAAATCTGTAAATCAATTTGGGTAGGAACAGACATCTTAATAATGTTTAGTCTTCCAATCCATGAACATAGAATATTCTCCCATTTGTTAGGTCTTCTTTGATTTCCTTAAACAATGTTGTATAGTTTTCAGAATACAAGTCCTTCACTTCTTCAGTTAAGTTTATTCCTAGGTATGTGATTCTTTTAGTTGCTATTGGAAATGGAATTTTTCCTTGATTTCCTCCTCAGATTGCTCATTATTGGTGTACAGAATGCTATTGATTTTTGCATGTTGATCTTATATCCTGCCACTTTACTGAACTTATCTATCAGCTCTAGAAGTTTTGTTGTAGATGTCTCAGGGCTTTTTATGTATAGGAACATATCATCTACAAATAGTGAAACTTTTACTTATCCCTTTTCAATTTGGATGCTTTTTATATCTTTTTCTTGCCTAAGTTCTTGAGCAAGTACTTCTAACACAATGTTAAATAAAAGCAGTGACAGTGGGCATCCTTGTCTTGTTCCAGATCTTAGAAGGAAAGACTTTAGCATTTCACCATTGACTATGATGTTAGCTGTGGCTTTTTCATAAATATCATTTATCACGTTGAGGAAGTTTCCTTCTATTCATATCATTTGAAGTGATTTTATCAAGAGAGGGTGCTGATTTTGTCAAATGCTTTTTCTACATCAATAGAGATGATCATGTCATTTTTTTCTTTTGATCTGTTAATGTGGTATATTACATTGAGAATTTCTTATGTTGAAATATCCTTGCATACCAAGGATGAAACCCACTTGGTCATGGTGTATAATTCATTTGATGTATTGTTAAATACAATTAGAAAGTATTTTGTTGAGGATTTTAGCATCCAGGTTCATTAGAGAGGTTGGTCTGTAGTTTTCCTTTCTTGTGGCATCGTTACATAGCTTTGGTATTAGGGTGATGTTGGCATCAAAGAATGTGTTAGGCAATGTTCCATCCACTTCTATTTTTTGGAAGATTTTAAGCAGGATTGGTGTTAGTTCTTTCTGGAATGTTTGGTAGAATTCAGCTGTAAAGCCATCTGATCCTGGGCTCTTCTTCATTGGGAAGATTTGATGATTAAATCAATGCCTTGCTTGTGATTGATTTGTTGAGTTCATCAATTTTTTCTTTTGTCAGTGTAGGCTGCTTGTGTGTTTCTAGAAATTTGTCCATTTCATCTAAGTTATCCATCAGGTTGGCATATATTTTTAAAAAGTATCCTCTTATGATACTCTTTATATCTGTGGGGTCAGTGGTGATATCCCCTCTCTCATTTTTAAAAAATTTATTGAAATATATCACTCATATATAAACATACATAAACAATAAGTGTGTAGTAATAGTTATGAACATATAAAACAAACATACATAACATCATACAGGGCTCTCATACCTCACCCAACCTCCAATACCTTGCATTGTTGTGAAACATTTTAAACTAATGATTAAAGAGCATCCTCAAAATATTACTACTAACCAAAGTATTTCCCCCCAACCCATCCTATGATTATTAATATTGTTATTTTTATGTCATTTATACATGAACATACATAAACAATAAGTGTATAATAAAAGTTGTGAACTTACAAAGCAAACATGCACAACTTCATACAAGGGTCCCATATATCAACCCACCACCAACATCTTGCACTGTTGTGAGATATTTGTTACAAATTATGAAAGAATATTGTCAAAATCTTACTACTAACTATAGTCATCATCTTACATTGGATGTATTTTCCCCCAACCCACCTTATTATTATTTTTTAAATATATTTTTATGACAGAAGTTGTAAATTTCCAAAACAATCATGCACATGTACAGAATTCCCATACAACACCCCTTTATCAACACACCACACCATGGTGGAACATTTATTACAGATTATGAAGATAATATCATCAGCTTATTACCAGGTTCATAGCATAAATATGGCAAACTTTTTCCATACTCCCCCATTATCAATACAGTACATCTTTGGCATAGATGCGTGAATATTACATTACTGCTGTTAACCACAGTTCATAGGTCACTACAGTTGTATTTTTCCCATGCTTCTCCACATTCCCACCACCCTGCAATAGTGATATACATCTGCTCTAGCTCACAAAGGACACTCTTGCATTTATACCATCAACCATAATTCTTTTCCACCTCTGGGGTTACTGTGCTATTCAGTCCTCAGATTATTCTCTGGCTTTCTGTCAATTGACATTTACATCCCTAGACTAAAATTTTCAGCCACAATTATATTTATACACCAGCTGTTACTCACTATAATGTGTTACCATCAACTCTGTACATTTCCACACTTTTACAGTAAAGCTAATTAAAACTTCTACATACATTAAACATCATTAGTCCATCTCAGTCCTCATCTGATCTCTTTCAAGAATCCCCCACCTACCACCAGGTCTTGAAGATGTTTTCCTACATTTTCTACTAAGAGCTTTAATTGTTCTTGCTTTTAATATTTAAGTTTTTTATCCATTTTGAGTTAATTTTTGTATAAGTTCTGAGATAGAGGTCCTCTTTCCTTCTTTTGGCTATGGATATCCAGTTCTCTCAGCACCATTTGTTGAATGGACTGTTCTACCTGAACTGGGTGGGTTTGACAGGCTAGTCAAAAATCACTTGCCCATGTATGTGAGGGTCTATTTCTGAACAATCAATTTGGTTCCATTGGCTTATGCATTTGTATTTATGCCAGTCCTATTCTGATTTTTACCACAGTAGCTAGGGATATGAATTAAAGTCCAGAAATGAGAGTCCTCCAACTTTGCTTTTCCTTTTTAAGATGTTTCTGGCTATTCAGGACCCCTTACCCTTCCAAATAATTGTGATAATGGTGTTTTCTGTTTATTTTAAAAATGCTGGTGGAATTTTTATTGGGATTGCATTGAATTTGTATTTCAATTTGATTAGAACTAACATTTTAATGATGTTTAGTCTTCTAACTCATGAGAATGGAATATCATTTCAATTATTTAGATCTTTTAAAAATTTCTTTTAACAATGAGTTGTAGTTTTCTGAATACAAGTGCTTTATATCACAGGTTAAGTTTGCTCCTGAATATTTGGGTTTTATCTGTCATGTTTTATTTCACCACTCTTTTGGCACTTTTAGTTACTTTAATTGATATAACCTTCATTTCTAGACTCTCTTCCAGGCCTCTATCCTTTTTTTTTCTTTTCAGACTGTAGCACACTCTTTAGTATTTCCTGTAAAACCGGTCTCTTGGTTATAAACTCTCTCAGTTTCTGTTTATCTGTAAATATACTAAACTCACCCTCCTTTTTGAATGACAATGTTGCTGGATATAAGATTCTTGGCTGGAAGGTTTTCTCTTGCAATAACTTAAAATATCATACCACTGTCTTCTTGCCTCCATGGTTTCTGATGAGAAATCAGCACTTAATCTTATTGGATATCCCTTATATGAGATGCATTGCTTTTCTCTTGCTGCTCTCAGAATTCTCTCTTTGTCTTTGGCATTTAACATTCTGATTAGTATGTGTCTTGGAGTTGTTCTATTCAGATTTCTTTGGGTGGGAGCACGTTGTACTTCTTGGACATGGATATCCATGTCTTTCAATAGGATTGGGAAATTTTCTACCATTATTTCCTCAAATATTCCTTCTGCCGCTTTTCCCTTCTCTTTTCCTTCTGGGACACCCATAACACGTTTGTTTGCAAGTCTCTTGCTGTCATTTAGTTCACTGAGAACTTGTTCAATTTATCCATTCTTTTGTATGTGCGCTTTCAGAGGCTATTTTTTCACTCACCAATCATTTCTTCTGCCTCCTCAAATCTGCTATTATATGGTTCCAGTGT
Organism: Chaetophractus vellerosus; assembly: GCA_004027955.1. NCBI lineage: Eukaryota > Metazoa > Chordata > Mammalia > Cingulata > Chlamyphoridae > Chaetophractus > Chaetophractus vellerosus. The sequence goes on along the minus strand of PVKH010008909.1, from coordinate 4,285 downwards.
ATTTTTAATTTCATTTATTACACCTTTCATTCCCCTAAGATCTGCTATTTTCTATGTATGCTTTCAAATTCTTCTTTGTACTCATCCAATGTCTTCTTTTTAAAAAATTTTTTTTCCAGGAATTTTATTTTATTTTATTTATTTATTTATTTACTTATTTATTTATTTATTTATATTTTAGGATACATCAATTTACATAGAGGTTACACAGAAATTTTAGGAGTACCCATTTGCCCCACCTCCCACACCTCCCATAACCTCCCACATATCCAATGTCTTCTTAATATCCTCAATCTCTTTAGCCATCTCACTGAATTTATTGAGGAGATTAGTTGTCTCAACTCCTTTATGTCATCTGGAGGCTTATCTCTTTCCTTTAACTGGGCCATATCTTCCTGCTTCTTGTTGTGGATTGTAATTTTTTGTTGGTGTCTTGGCATCTGGATTACTAGAGTAATCTGGGTGCAGTTTCTCTCTTTAGTTTAGGACTTTCTTGACCTTTCTCCCTTGCTGTTTGTGTAGTAGGAGCCAAGGATGTAGCTGGTGCTGTAAGCTGTGGATGCTAAAGCTGCCCTCATTTCCCCAGGGACCGATGAAGCTTGTCCCAACTTTCTCCTTTGCTAGGGGTTGGAACAGAGCCACAGCTGTGTGTAATAATCCATGTCGTGCAGGCCAAAACTGTAGTTGCCCAGAGAGACTGCTAAAGCTTCATGCCCATTTCTCCCCTGCCTGGGGTGGGGATGGAACTGCAAGTGTGGGGAGCAATTTATGCCATGCGGGTCCAAAATAGCTGCAGTTGCCCCAGTAGACTTCCAACTATTCAGTCTGTGCCAGCCAAATATACCTACAGTTACCCAGAGTGGCTGGTGCAGGGCCTGCCAGCTTCCTCTCTGCTAGAGGTGGGGTTGAAGCCTAGACCAGGGCTGCAGCCTGATCTGGATGGAAACTAGCTGGTCCCTGTCATCACTGTGTTTTTTTTTTTTAAAGATTTATTTATGTATTTATTTATTTACACCCCCCCTTGCTGTTTATGCTCCCTGTGTCCATTTGCTTTGTATTTTTCTGTGTCTGCTTGTCTCCCTTTGTTGTGCCAGCTCACCATGCTGCGTAGGCCAGCTTGCCTTCAGCAGGAGGCCCCGGGAATAAAACCTGGGGCCTCCTACAAGGTAAATGGAAGCCCAACCAATCACACCACTGCCGCTTCCCCTCACTGTCATTTTCAGTCAGCCTGGCTTCCCCTCTTCCCCTCATGCTGGGGGCAGGGTCAAAATGGCAGCTACTGGCCTTTTTCCAATTTGGACAGGTTTAACCTTTAGCTGTTCTTGGGATTATACTTTAGCCCACTGAATTTACTAATCAGTGTGTGAGTTGGTGCCCAACTATCTCTTCCTCCCTGTTTTTGGGAAGCGGTGCTTCCAATTCCAGCTGCGGAATAGCTCCCAAGATGGGTTGTGCCGCCAGTGGAGGATGGGCACCAGCTTCCATAGTGTGGAGTGCTCTACTTACGGATCTTCTCTGCTGATGGGCAGTTTCTTCCTTCCATTCTTTCAAGGATGTTGCTGGATGCTCTTCTGGTCTCCTGGAATCCCCCAAATAGGAGCTTTAGGTAGCTCTGGGTGATTACTAACTATCCTGTAGCATAAGCTGACTCTAAGAGCTCCTTACTCTGCCACCATCTTGCTGGTTATCCCCTCTCTCATTTTTTATTTTACGTATTTGCATCTTCTCTCTTTTTTTCTTTGTTAGTCTAGCTAAGGGTTTGTCAATTTTATTAATCTTCTCAAAGAACCAGTTTTTGGCTTTGTTAAGCTTTTCTAATGTTCTTTTTTATTCTCAATTTCATTTAGCTCTGCTCTAATCTTTGTTATTTCCTTCTCTCTGCTTGCTTTGGCATTAGTTTGTTGTTCTTTCTCTAGTTCCTCCAGGTGTGCAGTTAGGTCTTTGATTTTAGCTCTTTCTTCTTTTTTAATATAGGGATTTCTGGCTATAAATTTCCTTCAGCACTGCTTTTGCTGCATCCCATATATTTTTATATGTTGTTTTCTCATTTTCATTCTTTTCAAGGTAGTTACTGATTTTTTTTGGTTGCAATTTCCTCCTTTTCCCTCTGATTGTCTAAGAGTGTGTTGTTTAACTTCCATATCTTTGTGCCTAATCTGGTTCTCTGCCCCTTAATCATTTCCAACTTCATTCCAATTTGGTCACAGAAATTACTTTGTATAATTTCAACCTTTTTGAAATCATTGAGAGTTGTTCTGTGACCTATCATGTGGTCTAACCTGGAGAATGATCCATGTGCTTGAGAAGAATTTATATCCTGCTGTATTTAGGTATAATGTTCTGTATATGTCTATTAGGTCTAGATCCTCTAATGTATTATTCAAGATCTCTGTTTCTTTATTGATCCTCTGTTGAGATGGTCTGGCTAATGGTGATAATGGTGTATTGAATCTCCCACCATAATTGTAGAAGCATCTATTTCTCCACTTATTTTTTCCAATGCTTGCCTCATGTATTTTGGGGCACCTTGGTTAGGTGCATAAATGTTTACATTTGTTATTTCTTCTTGATAGATTGCCCCTTTTATTAATATATAGTGTCCATCTTTGTCTCTGAAAATAATTTTGCATTTAAAGTCTATTTTGCCCAATATTAGTGTAGTTACTCCCACCCTTTTTTGGTTATTGCTTGCATGTAAAATTGTTTTCCGACTGTTAACTTGCAACCTCCTTGTGTCCCTGGCTCCAAGGTGAGTTTCTTGTAGACAATATGCATTCCTTTATCCATTCTGCCAATCTGTATCTCTTGTTTGGAGAGTTTAATCTATTAACATTCAATGTTATTATTGTCAAGGCATTACTTACATTAGCCATATTTTCTTTAGGTTTATATATGACATATTTTTATTTTCTTTCTCTTTTTTTTATCTTTTTAGTTACTCTTACTAATAATCTTCCTTTCTACACTCTCTTCCAACACTCTCTCTCCTGTTTTTTCCTTTCAAACTGCAGAACTCTTATTATTTCTTGAATGGCAGGTTTCCTGATAACAAATTCTTTTGATTTCTGTTCATCTGTGAATATTTTGAGCTCTCCTTCATTTTCCTTTTCTTTTTGTGTCTCTTTCATTTTTGAGTGTCAGTTTTGTTGGATACAGAATTCTTGACTGCAAGTTTTTTTTTCTTTTAGCACTTTTACTATGTCATACCACTGCCTTCTCATCTCCATGGTTTCAGATGAGAAATCAGTGCTTAATATTATCTTACTTCCCTTTTATGTGATGGTTCTTTTTTCTGTTGCTGCTTTCACTGTTCTCTTTTTGTGTTGAGCATTTGACAGTTTGATAAGTATATGTCTTGGGGTAGGCTTGTTAAGATTTATAGTGTTTGTGGTGTTCTGTGCTTCCTGAACATGTACATCCATGTCCCTCAAAATACTTGGGAAATTTTCAACCATTATTTCCTCTAATACTCCTTCTGCCCCTTTTCTTTTCTCTTATCCCTCTGGGATGCCTATAATGCATATATTTGTACATTTTTCGTTGTCATTAAATTTCCAGAGGCCCTACTAATTTTTTTTCTATATTTTAATCTATCTGTTCTATTACCTGTGTGATTTCAAATGTACTATCCTTGAAATAACTAATTACTTCCTCTGCTTGCTCAAATCTGCTGTTATGTGCTTCCAGCATATTTTTGATTTCTTGCTTTATGCCATTCATCACCATCAAATCTGTTATCTTTTTATATATGTTTATGCTTTCTTCAGTAGTTTCACCCAGTGTCTTCTTAATATCCTTTATCTCTTCCTTCACTGTATTAAGTTGATTCGTGATATTTGTTTAGTCATCCTTGATTAGTTTTTCCATGTTCGGCATCTCTTCCTGTTTTTTAGTTTGTTCATTAGACTGGGCCATGTTTCCTATTTCTTGGTATGGCTTGTAATTTTTTGTTAGTGTCTAATCATCTGTTTATCTTGATGGGCTTATTCAGATGGTTAGATTCTCTTTCTAATCTAGGGTTTTATTTAGTTTGTGTGTGTGTGTGTTGTAAGATTCCTTTTTGACACTTGGATCCTCTTATTTTATATTATTGCAATGTCTGTGTTCCCTTGAAAAAATATTAAGACCATAGAAAAGAAAAGAGAGAAGAAAAGAAGAAGAAGAATAGTAATAACTACTAAAAAAGAAGAGATGGAAAAGAAACCATACAAGAGCCAGGAAAATAAACAAGTAATAAGAGTGAAAAATCATAAAAAATACAAAGGAATAAAAATTTTAAAGTTAG